>WWNC01000022.1:16250000-16507500 GCA_011125475.1 Melanerpes aurifrons
TTTTACTGATGCCAAACCATTCCCTCAAACACTCATTGGGGCTGCAACAACCCCATGCAGTGCTACAGGCTGGGGTCAGAGTGGTTGGAGAGCAGCCAATGGAAAGGGACTGGGGGACACAGTCTAAATCATAGAATCAAAAAGCTTGGAAAAGACCTCAGAGATCATCGAGTCCAACCTGTCACCCAACACCTCAGGACTAAGTAAACCATGGCAGAAAGTGCCACATCCAATCTCCTCTTGAACATCTCCAGGGATGGTGACTCCACCACCTCCCTGGGCAGCACATTCCAATGGCCAATCTCTCTTGCTGGGAAGAACTTTCTCCTCACCTATAACATAAACTCCCCATGGCACAGCTTGAGACTGTGTGCTCTTGTTCTGCTGCTGGTTGCCTGGGAGAAGAGACCAACCCCCATCTGGCTACAACCTCCCTTCAGGGAGTGGTAGAGAGCAAGAAGGTCTCCTCTGAGCCTCCTCTTCTCCAGGCTAAACAACCCCAGCGCCCTCAGCCTCTCCTCACAGGGCTGTGCTCCAGACCCCTCCCCAGCCTCATTGCCCTCTTCTGGACATGTTCAAGGGTATCAATATCCTTCTTGAACTGAAGGACCCAACCTGCACCAGGGGAGGTTCATGCTGAATGTTAGGAAGAAGTTCTTCCCAGAAAGAGTGATTGGCCATTGGAATGTGCTGCCCAGGGAGGTGGATCAGGAATAGTGTGGCCAGCAGGAGCAGGGAGGTCATTCTGCCCCTGTGCTCAGCACTGCTGAGGCCACACCTTGAGTCCTGTGTCCAGTTCTGGGCCCCTCGGTTTAGGAAAGATGTTGAGTTGCTGGAAGGTGTCCAGAGAAGGGCAACAAAACTGGGGAGGGGTTTGGAGCACAGCCCTGTGAGGAGAGGCTGAGGGAGCTGGGGTTGCTTAGCCTGGAGAAGAGGAGGCTCAGGGCAGACCTTCTTGCTGCCTACAACTCCCTGCAGGGAGGTTGTAGCCAGGTGGGGGTTGGTCTCTTCTCCCAGGCAACCAGCACCAGAACAAGAGGACACAGTCTCAAGCTGTGCCAGGGGATGTTTAGGCTGGATGTTAGGAAGAAGTTCTTCCCAGAAAGAGAGATTGGCCATTGGAATGTGCTGCCCATGGAGGTGGTGGAGTCACCATCACTGGAGGTGTTTAGGAAGAGACTGGATGGGGTGCTTGGAGCCGTGGTTTAGTTGATTAGATGGTGTTGGGTGATAGGTTGGACTTGATGATCTCAAAGGTCCTTTCCAACCTGGGTAATTGTTTTCCATCCCATCCCATCCTATCATATTCTACCCTATTCTATCCTGTCCTATCCTATCCTATCCTATCCTATCCTATCCTATCCTATCCTATCCTATCCTATCCTATCCCATCCCATCCTATTCCATTCCATTCCATTCCATTCCATTCCATTCCATTCCATTCCATTCCAGTTTAGCAGGAAAGCTTTTCTTTGTGGTAAAAAGAACATCTTTAGCTTTGGCCCATGGCAGTACTGGTAGCTTACACAGTGAGGAGACAAACCACTCTTACATAAATCATATTTATTTGATCATTAGCACTGGTTCAGAGACTTGCCAGCAACTGGCACTTAAGGGAAGAAAAGAGAGCTGGCAGTGAAGACCATTAGGTACAAAGGTTTTGGAGGGAACCTGCAGGCAGTTGGCAGCAATAATGAAGCAGACAGATCTGTGTCTCCAGTCAATTATCTCCCTGAGAGCTTGTTGGGAGACAGTGCAGTGGCTGGGCTGTGACCAGATGCAAAGGTGGGATGCAAATACACGTGGTTTGTTGCCTTTAACAAAAGCACTTAACTGTGTGGCATTGCAGGGTACCAGAGGCAGTGCTTATGAAGCAGTGGCAACCACAAACTAGATACCTGTATTGCATTTATATGCACACATGGTCTCAACTTTGCATTGACCTGCCTGTGTTTCCAACCATGGGCAATGACAGGATGCTGCCAGCCAGTTCTATATATGTTCAGAGTGACCCCTAGACAACAGGCTGGCTGGCTTCCCAACAGGAGCATCTTGCTTTTATGGGATGGGATGGAGAGAGGAGAGGTTCGGAGAGGAGAGGTTCGGAGAGGAGAGGAGAGGTTCGGAGAGGAGAGGAGAGGAGAGGAGAGGTTCGGAGAGGAGGGGAGGGGAGGGGAGGGGACCAGGTTGGAAAGGACCTTTGAGATCATCAAGTCCAACCTATCACCCAACACCATCTCATCAACTAAACCATGGCACCAAGCACCCCATCCAGTCTCTTCCTAAACACCTCCAGGGATGGTGACTCCACCACCTCCAGGCGCAGCACATTCCAATGGCTAACAACTCTCTCTATGAAGAGCTTCCTCCTCACCTCCAGCCTTAACCTCCCCTGGTGCAGCCTGAGACTGTGTGCTCTTGTTGTGGTGCTGCTTGCCTGGGAGAAGAGACCAATCCCCACCTGGCTACAACCTCCCTTCAGGTAGTCGTAGACTGCAAGAAGGTCTCCCCTGAGCCTCCTCTTCTCCAGGCTAAGCAACCCCAGCTCCCTCAGCCTCTCCTCACAGGGCTGTGCTCCAAACCCCTCCCCAGCTTTGCTGCCCTTCTCTGGACACCTTCCAGCAACTCAACATCTTTCCTAAACTGAGGGCCCCAGAGATGGACACAGGTTTCAAGGTGTGGCCTAAGCAGTGCTGAGTCCAGGGGCACAATGACTTCCTGCTCCTGCTGGTCACACTATTCCTGCTTTAGTTGCCTTCTAGGTTTGTTCTGCTGGTCATTAATATTGTTTTTGCTCAGCTTAGTCACAGAGCCTTCTCCCAGGGTCATTGGAGAGCTCCCTCTGCAAAACAGCAGCCCATAATTTATATATCAATTACATACCTTGGCAACTGTGCATTGCTTTTGCCTACATAATTATGAGAATTTCACTGGCAATAAGATCACATTTGCTTAATTAGAACATGGGGGAAATAAATCCCTTGAAAACAACACCATGGTTTTTAGCTTAAGAGAAGATGCCTTGCTCTTCCCCACCTCACAGAACCACAGAAACATTCAGGTTGGAAAAGCCCCTCAGGATCACCAAGGCCAACCAATGACCCTGCTGTACAGGGTTCACCCCTAAACCATATCCCTAAGCACCACATCCAAATGGCCTTTAAACACATCCAGGGTTGGTGGCTCAGCCACCCCCCTGGGCAGCACATTCCAATGCCTGACCACTCTGTGAAAAACTTCTTCCTAATGTCCAATCTGAACCTACCCAGCCATAGCTTGAGGCCAAAGGTCCAGGAGATCTTTGAGGTCTCTTCCAACCTTGGTGGAACGAGTCCAGAGAAGGGCAATGAAGTTGGTAAGGGGTTTGGAGCACAGCCCTGTGAGGAGAGGCTGAGGGAGCTGGGGTTGCTTAGCCTGGAGAAGAGGAGGCTCAGGGGAGACCTTCTTGCTCTCTACAACTACCTGAAGGGAGGTTGTAGCCAGGCAGAGGTTGGTCTCTTCTCCCAGGCAGCCAGTACCAGAACAAGAGGACACAGTCTCAGGCTGCGCCAAGCTTTAAGCTGGATGTTAGGAAGAAGTTCTTCCCAGAAAGAGAGATTGGCCATTGGAATGTGCTGCCCAGGGAGGTGGTGGAGTCACCATCCCTGAAGGTGTTCAAGAGGGGATTGGATGTGGCACTTGAAGTCATGGTTTAGTTAGTCCTCAGGTGTTGGCTGACAGGTTGGACTTGATGATCTCTGAATTCTTTTCCAACCTTAATGATTCCATGATTCTAAGATGTTACATAAAACTGAGTGGTACTGACTCTCCAGTCCTTCACTCTTTTACCTTTTGTCTGATCCTTGAGTTGTCTCTGGTGATGTACTGAAAGTTCAGCAGTACCTACAGTCACTCATCTCACAGTATCACAGTATAATAATAATAATAATAAACCAGGTTGGAAGAGACCTTCAAGATCATCGTGTCCAACCCATCAACCAATCCAACACCACCTAATCAACTAAACCATGGCACCAAGCACCCCATCAAGTCTCACCCTAAACACTTCCACTGATGCTGACTCCACCACCTCCCTGGGCAGCACATTCCAAAATGGCCAATCTCTCTTTCTGGGAAGAACTTCTTCCTAACATCCAGCCTAAACCTCCCCTGACACAGCTTGAGACTGTGTCTTCTTGTTCTGCTGCTGGTTGCCTGGGAGAAGAGACCAACCCCCACCTGCCTACAACCTCACTTCCTTCAGGTAGCTGCAAAGAGCAAGAAGGTCTCCCCTGAGCCTCCTCTTCTCCAGGCTACACAACCCCATGTCCCTCAGCCTCTCCTCACAGGGCTGTGCTCAAGACCTCTCCCCAGCCTTGCTGCCCTTCTCTGGACACATTCAAGTGTCTCAATATCCAGCTTAAACTGAGGAGCCCAGAACTGGACACAGGACTCAAGTACTCTTCTCCTTGTCTACAAGGAAAAGACACTTCAGAAGGCTCAGAGCTTACATTGCCTTTGCAATATTACTGGGTTAAAAATGTTGCATGCTTAAATGCCTTTCTTGAGAGGTGCTGGTGCAAACAAAAGAGGATAGCTAATAATTTTTGTGTGCCAGAGGGACCTTGAGTTAAAGATATGATGACACTTTTATTGTCACTTTTAATGAAATTGTCTTAAATTGGCTTCAGATCAGGTAGCTCTGAGGTTCTCTGAGCAGTGTCACCTTCCTTTAATGAAATGTTGAACCTGCATCTTTCCCTTCTCTTCCCTTTTTTCCTACCTTCCTTTCTTAATTACCAATTTCTACATTGTTCATGGACTGATTCTCTAAAAGAGCAAAAAATAATCTTTGAGCAAACTGAGTATTTGGCACAACTGGTGACTGCCTTCTGTTTGAGTCTTTGTTTCATGCTTTGAGGATCCTGAGAGGCTTGAGAAGTGGGGCTCTGTGCCAGGTATCATAGTATCAGCCCGAGTTGGAAGGGACCACAAGGATCATCCAGTTCCAACCCCCCTGCCATGGGCAGGGACACCCCACACTACATCAGCCTGGCCACAGCCTCATCCAGCCTGCTCTTAAACACCTCCAGGGACAGGGCCTCGACCACCTCCCTGGACAACCCATTCCAGGGTTTCACCACTCTCATGTGCCTGAGGCTCAACAAGCACTTCAAGACATGGTTATCATGAGGTGCAAGGCATGAGGTAATAGGTTGGAATTGAGGTAATATGTTGGACTTGGTGAACTCTGAGGTCTTTTCCAACCTGATCGATTCTATGACACAGTGGAAATCCAAACAAGATGCCAAGCTGCCTGCAGTCAAGCTCACTGCATGTCATTAATGTGCTGGAAGACATAGTAGGGGGGACAGTGTATAGCATACACAAAAATGTGTGGGTGTAAACATATAGAGAGTTAGGAGCAGGTGTTGATCTGTTAGAGGGTAAAAGAGCTCTGCAGAGGGACCTCAACAGGCTGGGCAGATGGGCAGAGGCCAACATGATGACATTCAACAAGTCCAAGTGCCTGGTGCTGCACTTTGGTCACTACAACCCCATGCAGTGTTACAGGTTGAGAACAGAGTGGTTGGAGAGCAGCCAGGCAGAGAGGGACCTGGGGGTACTGGTTGAGAGTAGGCTTTATTGATTCTATGATCTGGAGCATGATTCCCAGGTAATAAAGCTGCTGCAGCAGTTCAGAGAGGAAGGGGCTTTCAAGGGCTTAATGTGATCAGTGCTGGGCCCCATCCTCTTTAACATCTTCATTGATGATCTGGATGAGGGGGTCGAGCCAGTCATCAGCAAGTTTGCAGATGACACCAAGTTAGGAGCAGATGTTGGTCAGTTAGAGGGTGGAAAGGCTCTGCAGAGGGACCTCGACTGACTGGACAGACGGGCAGAATCCAGCGGGATGGCATTCAACAAGTCCAAGTGCCAGGTGCTGCACTTCGGCGACAGCAACCCCATGCAGAGCTACAGGCTGGGGTCGGAGTGGCTGGAGAGCTGCCAAACAGAGAGGGTCCTGGGGGTGCTGATTGACAGCTGCCTAAACATGAGCCAGCAGTGTGCCCAGGTGGCTAAGAAGGCCAATGGCATCCTGGCCTGAGTCAGGAATAGTGTGGCCAGCAGGAGCAGGGAAGTCATTGTACCCCTGTACACTGCATTGATTAGGCCACCCCTTGAGTCCTGTGTCCAGTTCTGGGCCCCTCAGTTTAAGAAGGACATTGAGACACTTGAATGTGTCCAGAGAAGGGTAATCAGGCTGGGGAGAGGCCATGAGCACAGCCCTGTGAGGAGAGGCTGAGGGAGCTGGGGTTGCTTAGCCTGGAGAAGAGAAGGCTCAGGGGTGACCTCATTGCTCCCTACAAATACCTGAAAGGAGGTTGTAGCTAGGCAGGGGTTGGTCTCTTCTCCCAGGCAACCAGCACCGGAAAAAGGGGACACAGTCTCAAGCTGCACCAGGGGAAGTTTAGGCTCAAGGTGAGGAGAAAGTTCTTCACTGAGCGAGTCGTTCATCATTGGAATGTGCTGCCCAGGCAGGTGGTGGAGTCCCCATCCCTGGAGGTGTTCAAGAGGGGATTGGATGTGGCACTTGGTGCCATGGTCTAGTCATGAGGTCTGTGTTGATAGGTTGGACTCAATGATCCTTGAGCTCTCTTCCCACCTTGGTTATACTGTGATTTCACAAGATCACAGCCAGGAGCTTCAGTCCCTCCCCTCCTCAGCTGTACCAGATACACACCACTTCTCATCATCCACCACCTGGAAATCAATAAAACCAGTGGGGTCTGGAAACTCATTGCTAGCAGAGCAGTGCAATGGAGAAAGAGATGGCTGAGGCTCTGTTTTTCTGCCACTCAAAGCAATGATCTCCACTGCTGCCATGAAATGTTGTTCTTCCTGTGACAATTCCATGCACACCCCATGCCTTGCTTAGAGACTGAAGCACAAGCTGGGATCCACCTTCGTAATATAATTCAGTGCTCCCACTTCAGTGTGATGAGAGCTGACTGGTTTGAGGGAGTGTATGGAAACTGTTTGTCATCTCCTGCTTTGCCTGAGATGGAGAGGGAGAAATAGAGCTGTCTGGGTTGGGTTAGCTCATAATGCACTAATTATCAAGTGCTCCATTTCATTTCCACACAGCCAGTTTCACTTCCCCAGGGGGGTTCTCTGCACAGGGAAAATACAGAAAACAAAGTAATTTTCATCAAGACCTCCAGTGTTTCAAAACCAATTTTACCTTAAGACTTCTTCCTGCCAGGCAGGAAATATAGAATAGAATAGAATAGAATAGAATAGAATAGAATAGAATAGAATAGAATAGAATAGAATAGAATAGAATAGAATAGAATAGAATAGAATAGAATAGAATAGAATAGAATAGAATAGAATAGAATAGAATAGAATAGAATAGAATAGAATAGAATAGAATAGAATAGAATAGAATAGAATAGAATAGAATAGAATAGAATAGAATAGAATAGAATAGAATAGAATAGAATAGAATAGAATAGGTTGGAAAAGACCTGAGGCACTTGGTGCCATGGTTTATTTGATTAGATAGTGTTGGGTGATAGGTTGGATTTGATGACCTCAAAGATCTTTTCCAATCTGGTTAACTCTATTCTATTCTATCTCCCCTCATCTTGAGGGGAGCATGTGAGTTCACAACAGTAGAAGTCCATCAGGTCCAAATGGACAGCAGCAGGCCTTCAGCACCTTCTGCTGTGCTGCTTTTCAACCAGCACTGTCAGGCTGCAGTGTTTAAGCCCATTCCTAAAACCACTGAGGAGAAACTGTGTGTGGCTGCTGACAACTGTGGCACTTTTAGGCTGTGCCTCTGAAATTTAGCTGCAGGCTGGCTAAGGTTAATGCTGGGGGAAACTTCAACCCACCACCATAACACTGCAGGCTCTACATTTATTTAGCTGGACAGGGGAGTGGGGGAAAAAGAAGAAATAGAGAGAGGTTTGCAAGTCTGAATGTGGCCACCTGTCTCCTCAGACACAACATCTGTTTCCTTGCAAGCGAGAAGAAAGCGGGTGACTAACACACAGCTCTGCTGCTCGGCAGCTGGACCCCAGATCCTCCTCCGTGGTGCTAAATGTGTCCCTGGCAAAGGGAAAGTTGAGGTTTGAAATGAGGAATTAATGAAAATGTGCTCTTTTCCTGCTTGTTGCCCCTTTAAATTCAGTTTCCATGGAAACAGGTCTGGAGAGGCTGCCTGGAGGGAGCCGGGAGAGATCTCTGCCTGGCTGCCTTCCCCTCCGGGTTGCCAGCTGAGCCACCCGAAATGCCAGGCTTCTGCAGAGGTTTATTTTGCTGTTGCCACTCATGCCTGGAATAGGAGAGGTGGCTCCTCATGGCTTCTTTCTCTAAGGATTCCCAAAGCACCCAGCTATGCTGATGCTACCTGTAGCTGAGCTGCTTGCAAGCAAATCCCCCTTCCTAAATTTGCAGAGGAAACCAAGCTGGGGGCAGGAGTTGATCTGCTGGAGGGTAGAGAGGCTCTGCAGAGGGACCTGGAGAGGCTGGACAGATGGGCAGAGGCCAAGGGCAGGAGATTGAACACATCCAAGTGCCAGGTTCTGCACATTGGCCACAACAACCCCATGCAGTGCTACAGGCTGGGGTCAGAGTGACTGGAGAGCAGCCAGGCAGAGAGGGACCTGGGGGTACTGGCTGGACCTGAGCCAGCAGTGTGCCCAGGCAGGAGGACCAATGGCATCCTGGCCTGCATCAGGAACAGTGTGGCCAGCAGGAGCAGGGAAGTCATTCTGCCCCTGTACACTGCACTGCTTAGGCTGCACCTTGAGTCCTGTGTCCAGTTCTGGGCCCCTCAGTTTAGAAAAGATGTTGAGGTGCTGGAAGGTGTCCAGAGAAGGGCAACGAAGCTGGGGAGGGGTTTGGAGCACAGCCCTGTGAGGAGAGGCTGAGGGAGCTGGGGTTGCTTAGCCTGGAGAAGAGGAGGCTCAGAGGAGACCTTCTTCCTGTCTACAACTCCCTGAAGGGTGGCACTTGAAGCCATGGTTTAGTTAGAATAGAATAAACCAGGTTGGAAGGGACCTTCAAGATCATCGCGTCCAACCTATCATCCAACACCACCTGTTAGTCCTGAGGTATTGGGTGACAGGTTGGACTTGATTATCTCTGAGGTCTTCTGCAGCCTTATTGCTTCTATGATTCTAAAAGAGAACGGGCTGTAAGTTAAAAGGTCACACTTGTAGGTAGGAGACCCAAACCTGATCAAGAACTATTCCATTCCACACATTCTCTGTGGCCAAGACAGCCACAGAAACTAACCACCATTTGAAATGGCAACAAAGATCAAAAACAGTGCTTTGCATCATTAGAGTATCACCAAGGTTGGAAAAGACCTCAAAGATTATCAAGTCCAACCTGTCACCACAGATCTTGTGACTAAACCATGGCACCAAGTGCCACGTTCAATCCCCTCTTCCTGAACACCTCCAGGGATGGTGACTCCACCACCTCCCTGGGCAGCACATTCCAATGCTCAACAACTCTCTCAGTGAAGAACTTTCTCCTCACCTCGAGGCTAAACTTCCCCTGGTGCAGCTTGAGACTGTGTCCTCTTGTTCTAGTGCTGGATGCCTGGGAGAAGAGGCCAACCCCTTCCTGGCTACAACCTCCTTTCAGGTAGCTGTAGAGAGCAAGAAGGTCTCCCCTGAGCCTCCTCTTCTCCAGGCTAAACAACCCCAGCTCCCTCAGCCTCTCCTCATAGGGCTGTGCTCAAGGCCTCTCCCCAACCTTGTTGCCCTTCTCTGGACACCTTCAAGTCTCTCAATGTCCTGCTTGAACTGAGGGGCCCAGAACTGGACACAGGACTCAAGGTGTGGCCTAACCAATGCAGAGTCCAGGGGCACAATGACTTCCCTGCTGCTGCTGGCCACACTATTCCTCATGCAGGCCAGGATGCCATTGGCCTTCTTAGCCACCTGGGCACACTGCTGGCTCATGTTTAGGCAGCTCTCAATCAGCACCCCCAGGTCCCTCTCTGCCAGGCTGCTCTCCAGCCACTCTGACCCCAGCCTGCAGCACTGCATGGGGTTGATGTCACCATCTGTGCCCACAGCTCCAACAATCATGAGGCCCTTCAACAGACTCAGCTCTCTTTGTGGGAAGGAACAGGACACCCAGCACAGCCTCCACCTGTTTATTTTCCTCCAAACCATTTATTCACCTGCCCAGGGGGGGATGGCATTTTTTGATTCAGTTGTCAGCAAGGAATACTTTCTGTTCTGTTCCCTACTTTCAGCTTTCTCAGCTAGCAAGGGTGCAGTGACCAAGGGTTGTTAGGTGTTAGTTTTGAATTGGTTTTTTTTACAATTGAGCTATTTTCCATAAAGTCAGAGTTATTCATTACCCTCAGCAGCCAAGATACCACACAGAGGAGCTCAGCCCCAGCCAGCACCTGTGGGTGATATTGGGGTAGTCATCAACCCTGTCCCTAACAGCCGGGGGGCCACCAGGCCCCCCGGCCTTTGGAGTCACCACCACCAACACCCAGTGTGCACCAGGGGCACTCACCAGTGAGGAGAGGAGGATCCTCAGCCCAGATGGGCTCAGCCTAAGGCTGCTGCCCTTCCTGAGAGGGATTAAATAGGGGAGTGGGTGGGGAGGGTAAAGTGGCCACACTTGGGGTAGGAGGAGACTCAACAGAGCCCAGGTGCTGTGGGATTTGAAGGCAAAAGGAGGGGAAATGGGGCAGGTGAGGGACTTTAGGGTGTCAGGTAATGATAGGACTAGGGGGAATGGAAAGCTCCCAGGTGACCTCATTGTGGCCTTCCAGTATCTGAAGGGGGCCTACAGGAAGGCTGGGGAGGGACTGCTCAGGATCTCAGGGAGTGCTAGGACTAGGGGGAATGGAATGAAGCTGGAGGTGGGGAGATTGAGGCTAGATGTGAGGAGGAAGTTCTTCCCCATGAGAGTGGTGAAGCACTGGAATGGGTTGTCCAGGGAGGTGGTCGAGGCCCCATCCCTGGAGGTGTTTAAGAGCAGGCTGGATGAGGCTCTGGGCAGCCTGATGTAGTGTGGGGTGTCCCTGCCCATGGCAGGGGGGTTGGAACTAGCTGATCCTTGTGGTCCCTTCCAACCCTGACTGATACTATGATACTATGATGATTCTCCGGTTCTCTGTTTCTCTGACTCAGCGAGAGCCCACAGCCCCACCTCTCGCCCGCCTCTCGCCCGCCTCACTCCGCGTTGGGAGGAGGTTTGTCCGCGGCGAGCCACCGTCTGCCAGGGTGCGCTGCCGAGCGGCTCCGGGCAGCCCGCGCAGCAGGAAGAGCTGCCGCGTGCTCCGCCTGCCCGCTCAGCCTTCCGCCTCGGCTCCGTCCCCTGCCCCATCATGACCGAAAAGGGCGAGCTGGACCTCACCGGGGCCAAGCAGAACACGGGCATGTGGCTGGTGAAGGTGAGAGCCCGGCGGCGCGCACCCTGACCGGCGGCGGCCAGGCCTCTCTTTCCCTCTCGGCTCCGGCGTGACGGCGCCGGGCAGGTCCCGCGGAAGGGATCGGACGGCAGCGCCGAGCCGGGGGGCCGTGCCTGGGGCGCTGGGAGAGCTGTTTCTCAGCGTGGGGCCGGGGTTGTCCCGAGCAGGCGTTGCCTCGGTGTCCCTTCCCTTGGGCTCGGGGTCTGGGCGAGCAGCGAGGGGTGGAGCCTGCCCGCCTGGCTGCGGGGGTAAACCGAACGGCCCCGGGAAGGCTGGGTCTGCTGGGAGCCGAGCTTGGCTCACGCCGTGTCACAAACGCCGGAGCCTAACTTGTTTTCCTGAAACTGGGTCGGAAAGTTTTGAGTGCTCCCGAGTTCACGCTTGGCTTAAAGAAAACGAAGACAATAAGCACCTGTGTCTTGCCACTGCGGCTCGCCTGTACAGCTCTGCCGGAGGTGCTGTGAAGACTGTCGTTTAGCTGGCCCTGAGCAAAACCTTCCACACTGTCCCGCACCACATCCTGGTCTCCAAACTGGTGACACATGGGTTTGATGGGTGGACCAGTAGTTGGATAAGGAACTGGCTTGATGGCTGCACCCAAAGAGTGGCTGTCAATGGCTCCATGTCCCAGTGGAGGCCAGGGACAAGCAGAGTCCCTCAGGGATCACTCCTGGGACCAGGCTTGGTCGACATCTTTGTGGGTGCCATGGACAGTGGCATTGAGTGCACCCTCAGCAAGTTTGCTGATGACACCAAGCTGTGTGGTGCAGCAGACAGGCTGGAGGGAAGGGAGGCCATCCAGAGGGACCTGGACAGGCTGGAGAGGTGGGCACAAGCCAACCTCAGGAGGCTCAACAAGAGCAAGGGCAGGGTCCTGCATCTGGATGGAGGCAATCCCAGGCACAAATGCAGGCTGGGCAGGGACTGGCTGGAAAGCAGCCCTGAGGAGAGAGACTTGGGGGTGCTGGGGGAGGAGAAGCTCACCAGGAGCTCTCAGTGTGCACTTGCAGCCCACAAAGCCAATCAGATCCTGGGCTGCATCAGGAGAAGTGTGGCCAGCAGGTCAAGGGAGGTGATTCTCCCCCTCTACTCAGCTCTGCTGAGACCCCACCTGGAGTCCTGCCTCCAGTTCTGGAGCCCCTATTGCAAGAGGGATGTGGAGGTGCTGGAAGGTGTCCAGAGAAGGGCCAGGAGGATGATCAGAGGGCTGGAGCACCTCTCCTGTGAGGATAGACTGAAGGAGTTGGGGCTGTTCAGTCTGGAGGAGAGAAGGCTCCGAGGTGACCTCATTGTGGCCTTCCAGTATCTGAAGGGGGCCTACAGGAAGGCTGGGGAGGGACTGCTCAGGATCTCAGGTAGGGACAGGACTAGGGGGAATGGACTGAAGCTGGAGGTGGGGAGATTGAGGCTGGAGGTGAGGAGGAAGTTCTTCCCCATGAGAGTGGTGAAGCCCTGGAATGGGTTGTCCAGGGAGGTGGTTGGGGTGCTGTCCCTGGGGGTGTTTAAGCCCAGGCTGGCTGAGGCTGTGGCCAGCCTGATGTAGTGTGGGGTGTCCCTGGCCATGGCAGGGGGGTTGGAACTAGGTGATCCTTGTGGTCCCTTCCAACCCTGACTGATTCTATGATACTATGAAGAGATAAAAGAGATTGCAGTAATCTGATCCAAACACCTGTCTGCAGGGTCACGGCTCACGTCTGCAGCTGCTACCTAGGTCACTGCTGCCTACTTAGCAGCTCAGTGCTGTGGAGGTTCTTTCTGTCAGGATGGTTTGGCTACCTTTATAGGCAAGAGCAAGCTTTGGCTTAGGAAAGGGGAGACTCACAATCTGTGGAGGAATATGTGCCCTAGCCCTCTTCTGAGGATGTGTCCAGAGCTTCCTAGACTTGTATTTGTTCAGACTGGGAAGAAGTGGAAGCCTCCTTTTCTTCCTTCTCGAGAGAGAAAGAGAATAGGCTCAAACCCTGTGAGGAGAGGCTGAGGGAGCTGGGGTTGCTTGGCCTGGAGAAGAGGAGGCTCAGGGGAGACCTTATTGCTCTCTACAACTCCCTGAAGGGAGGTTGTAGCCAGGTGGGGGTTGGTCTCTTCTCCCAGGCAACCAGCACCAGAACAAGAGGACACAGTCTCAGGCTGTGCCAGGGGAGGTTCAGGCTGGAGGTCAGGAGGAAGTTCTACACAGAGAGAGTGATTGGCCATTGGAATGTGCTGCCCATGGAGGTGGTGGAGTCACCATCACTGGAGGTGTTCAGGAGGAGACTTGATGGGGTGCTTGGTTGCATGGTTTAGTTGTTTAGGTGGTGTTGGATGATAGGTTGGACACGACGATCTTGAAGGTCTCTTCCAACCTGGTCTATTCTATTCTATTCTATTCTATTCTATTCTATTCTATTCTATTCTAATCCTTTGGTCATAGTCCTTTATAAACCTTTTTCTTTCTGGACTGCAGTTAGGCCAGCAGCAAGATGATTGATTGCACTCTTCCAGCCTGTTTCCTGTGCAACTGAAAGAAGAGTGATTGATCTGCAACCTCTTAATCTGAATAAATTCCCTCTCTGATTATCCTGTGTAGCAAGCCAGTGATTTTAACAGCATGAAGAGTCCTTCACTTCTTGGCCACTTGTGCTGAAAGTGCCTCTGCCTTCTTACCTGGCAGTATAAATTGCACATAGATTAGGTCCAAGCACATAATAATGTTTCTGCTAAGTCAGCTGAGGCACATGTAGCATTTATCCTGGCTTTAGAGGGAAAGCTGTGTCTCATCTGGCATGAAATCTGCTGTAGAAAATTACCATTTTGACAACTGGGGGAAAGAAACATGCAGCAGTAGGTTGTGCCAACTGAAGGCTTTCTACTGTGTGTTTGTGCCATTTCTGACCTGGTGTTAGGGTTGAATGGAAAGCTGGGCTGGCTGAGCAGCTGGAAGACACCTGGATTTTCTGGCTCTTCCAGAGTACTTCATGGGGTGCTGTGGGACTCAAGGAAAGTGCTAAGCACCAGCACCCAGAGGGGTTTTGATGCTTTCAGTATTCAGTATTCAATAATCCTAAGGTTGGGAGAGGCCTCAAAGGTCATCGAGTCCAACCTGTCACCACAGGCCTCATGGCTAGAGCAGGGAAGACACTACTGCCCACTGGAAGAAGCATGAGAGTGGTGAGGCCCTGGAATAGAATAGAATAGAATAGAATAAAATAGAATAGAATAGACCAGGTTGGAAGAGACCTTCAAGATCATCGTGTCCAACCCATCAACCAATCCAACCCACCTAAACAACTAACCCATGGCACCAAGCACCCTATCAAGTCTCCTGAACACCTCCAGTGATGGTGACTCCACCACCTCCCCAGGCAGCCCATTCCAATGGGCAATCACTCTCTCTGTGTATAGAACTTCTTCCTAACATCCAGACTAAACTTCCCCTGGTGCAGCTTGAGACTGTGTCCTCTTGTTGTGGTGCTGGTTGCCTGGGAGAAGAGACCAACCTCTGCCTGGCTACAACCTCCCTTCAGGAAGTTGTAGACAGCAATAAAGTCACCCCTGAGTCTCTTCTTCTCCAGGCTAAGCAACCCCAGCTCCCTCAGCCTCTCCTCACAGGGCTGTGTTCCAAACCCCTCCCCAGCTTTGTTGCCCTTCTCTGGACACGCTCCAGCAAGTCAACCTCCTTCCTAAACTGAGGGGCCCAGAACTGGACACAGGACTCAAGGTGAGACCTAACCAGTGCAGAGTCCAGGGGCACAATGACCTCCCTGCTCCTGCTGGCCACACTGTTCCTGATGCAGGCCAGGATGCCATTGGCCCTCCTGGCCACCAGGACACACTGCAGGCTCATGTTCAGTCTACCATCCACCAGCACCCCCAGGTCCCTCTCTGCCTGGCTGCTCTCCAGCCACTCTGACCCCAGCCTGTAGCACTGCATGGGGTTGCTGTGGCCAATGTGCAGAACCTGGCACTTGGATGTGTTCAATTTCCTGCCCTTGGACTCTGCCCATCTGTCCAGCCTGTCGAGGTCCCTCTGCAGAGCCTCTCTACCCTCCAGCAGATCAACTCCTGCCCCCAGCTTGGTGTCATCTGCAAATTTACTGATGATGGACTTAATGCCCTCATCCAGATCATCAATAAAGATGTTAAAGAGGATGGGGCCCAGCACTGATCCCTGGGGGACGCCACTGGTGCCTGGCTGCCAGCTGGCTGTGGCACCATTCCCCACCACTCTCTGGGCTCAGCCTCCAGCCAGTTCCTAACCCTTCGCAGTGTGCTCCCGTCCAAGGCAGGGGCTGACAGCTTGGCCAGGAGTTTGGTGTGGGGGACAGTGTCAAAGGCTTTGCTGAGATCCAGGTAGACCACATTCACAGGCCTGCCCACATCCACCAGGTGGGTCAGAATGGGTTGTCCAGGGAGGTCATTGAGGCTCCATCCCTGGAGGTATCACTGTATCACCAAGCTTGGAAGAGACCTCGAGTATCATCGAGTCAAACCTGTGTTTCATAGTTTCATTCAGGGTTGGAAGGGACCACAAGGATCATTAGTTCCAACCCCCCTGCCATGGGCAGGGACACCCCACACTACATCAGCCTGGCCACAGCCTCATCCAGACTGCTCTTAAACACCCCCAGGGACAGGGCCTCAACCACCTCCCTGGACAGCCCATTCCAGGGCTTCACCACTCTCATGGGGAAGAACTTCCTCCTCACCTCCAGCCTCAATCTCCCCACCTCCAGCTTCATTCCATTCCCCCTAGTCCTATCAAGACCAGGTGTTTAAGCCCAGGCTGGATGAGGCTCTGGGCAGCCTGATCCAGTGTGTGGTGTCCCTGCCCATGGAAGGGGGGTTTGAACTAGATGATCCTTGTGGTCCCTTCCAACCCTGACTGATACTATGGTACTTTGATGGTGGCTGACTCTTGGCCTCTCTTTTCTATGTGTTGGTTATCGTTTTTCCTTTACTCCTTTTGGAAGAAATCTTATTTGTGTTGCTGTGGCTTCTTGGGTATTTAAAAACCAATTGAAAAAAGACAGCAAGAAGGTCTCCCCTGAGCCTACTCTTCCCCAGGCTAAACAGCTCCAGCTCCCTCAGCCTCCCTACCTTGACATGGCACAGTAGGTCTAAAAGCTTCTGTATGGGGGGGAAATTGCTCCCATCTCACATTTGTTGTGCTGCTGTGTCATGTTCAGAAACAGCATAGAGAAGACAGAATAACTTTATTAGAATAAACCAAACCTCGTTGGAAGACACCTTCAAGATCATCGTGTCCAACCCATCAACCAATCCAACCCACCCAAACAGCTAACCCATGGCACCAAGGACCCCATCAAGTCTCCTCCTGAACACCTTCAATGACGGCGACTCCACCACCTCCCCGGGCAGCCCATTCCAATGGGCAATCACTCTTTCTGTATAGAACTTCTTCCTGACATCCAACCTGAACCTCCCCTGGTGCAGCCTGAGACTGTGTCCTCTTGTTCTGGTACTGGCTGCCTGGGAGAAGAGACCAACATCCACCTGTCTACAACCTCCCTTCAGGTAGTTGTAGTGAGTGATAAGGTCACCCCTGAGTCTCCTCTTCTCCAGGCTAAGCAACCCCAGCTCCCTCAGCCTCTCCTCATAGGGCTTGTGTTCCAAACCCCTCACCAGTTGCTGAGCAGAGGGGGAAGCCCCTGTCACCTGTAAGTCTGCATGATCTGCAAAGCATTGCAGTCTGCAGTGCCTGCCTTTCCCTGCAAGGAGCCCTGACTAGAGCTGATGCCATGGAATCATAGACCCAATAATCATAGAATCCATAAGGCTGGAAGAGACCTCAGAGATCATGAAGCCCAACCTGAATGGAATGGAGTGGAATGGAATGGGGTGGGATGGAATGGCATGGGATGGAATGGGATAGGATGGAATGGAATAGAATGGAATGGAATGGGGTGGAATGGAGGGAATGGGATGGGATGGGATGGGATGGGATGGGAGAGAAGAGAAGAGAGAAGAGAAGAGAAGAGAAGAGAAGAGAAGAGAAGAGAAGAGAAGAGAAGAGAAGAGAAGAGAAGAGAAGAGAAGAGAAGAGAAGAGAAGAGAAGAGAAGAGAATTAATCAGGTTGGAAAAGACTTTAGAGATCATGGAGTCCAACCTATCATCCAACACCATCTGATCAACTAATCCATGGCACCAATCACCCTATCAAGGCTCCTCCTGAGCACCTCCAGTGATGGTGACTCCACCACCTCCCTGGGCAGCACATTCCAATGGCCAATCACTCTCTCCATGTAGAATTTCCTCCTAACCTCCTGCCTAAATCTCCCCTGGCACAGCCTGAGACTGTGTCCTCTTGTTCTGATGCTGGTGGCCTGGGAGAAGAGACCAACTCCCAACTAAGTTGCTTGGCCTGGAGAAGAGGAAGCTCATAGGAGACCTTCTTTCTCTCTACAACTATCTAAAGGGAGGTTGTAGCCAGGTGGGGGTTGGTCTGTTCTCCCAGGCAACCACCACCAGAACAAGAGGACACAGTCTCAAGCTGCACCAGGGGAGCTTTAGGCTGGATGTTAGGAAGAAATCCTCCACAGAAAGAGTGATTTGCCATTGGAATGTGCTGCCCAGGGAGGTGGTGGAGTCCCCATCACTGGAGGTGTTTAGGAAGAGCCTGGATGAGGCACTTGGTGCCATGGTTGAGTTGATTAGATGGTGTTGGGGGATACGTTGGACTTGATGGTCTCAAAGGTCCTTTCCAACCTGGTTTATTCTGTCAGGGCTCCCTGCCCATAGCAAAGAGGTTTGCACTAGATAGGTTTGGGTTGGAAGTAACCTTAGAGACTTTCTGTGATTCTCTGTTGTCTACTGTATTTAGCTCATGCTGTGTTCAGAAGTGGTCAGGGTGAAAGCATTTAAAGTATATATAGAGATAGACAATTTCTGTGTCCTTTAAGACTCTAATTGTCTTGAAATCTCTCTTCTTTCTTCAGGTCCCAAAGTACTTGTCACAACAGTGGAGTAAAGCTTCAGGAAGAGGCGAAGTGGGAAAGCTAAGGATTGCTAAGTAAGCCTTTACACTGCCAATTCTTAGAAGTCACACACAGTAAAAGAGAATCATAGAATCCAGAAGGTTGGAAAATACCTCAGAGATCATCAAGTGCAACCTAGCACCCAACAACTCAGGGCTAACTAAACCATGGCTTCATGCTGGAAAGTGTCCAGAGAAGGGCCACGAGGATGAGCAGAGGGCTGGAGCACCTCTCCTGTGAGGACAGACTGAAGGAGTTGGGGCTGTTCAGTCTGCAGAAGAGAAGGCTCCCAGGTGACCTCATTGTGGCCTTCAAGTAGCTGAAGGGGGCTACAAGAAGGCTGGGGAGGGACTGCTCAGGATCTCAGGTAGTGCTAGGACTAGGGGAAATGGACTGAAGCTGGAGGTGGGGAGATTCAGGCTGGAGGTGAGGAGGAAGTTCTTCCCCAGGAGAGTGGTGAAGCCCTGGAATGGGTTGTCCAGGGAGGTGGTTGAGGCCCCATCCCTGGAGGTGTTTAAGCCCAGGCTGGCTGAGGCTGTGGCCAGGCTGATGTAGTGTGGGGTGTCCCTGCCCATGGCAGGGGGGTTGGAACTGGATGATCCTTGTGGTCCCTTCCAACCCTGACTGATACTATGATACTATGTGCCATGTCCTATCCCTTTTTGAACACCTCCAGGGATGGTGACTCCACCACCTCCCTGGGCAGCACATTCCAATGGCCAATCTCCCTTTCTGGGAAGAACTTTCTCCTCACCTCCAGCCTAAACCTCCCCTGGCACAGCTTGAGACAGTGTCCTCTTGTTCTGGTCCTGGTTGCCTGGGACAAGAGACCAACCCCCGCCTGGCTACAACCTCCCTTCAGGGAGTTGTAGAGAGCAAGAAGGTCTCCCCTGAGCCTCCTCTTCGCCATGCTAAGCAACCCCAGCTCCCTCAGCATCTCCTCACAGGGCTTGTGCTCCAAACCCCTCACCAGCTTTGTTGCACTGCACATACTGCTGTGATCCTGGAGTGGTGCTTGCTTGTGTAGTAACTGTGAAGGTAAATGACATGAAATGATAGTGGGGAGTGGCTACATCAAATTACAGGATGTTTAATTACTTAAACCCAAGAAATGTGCCCATCAAGCAGGAGAATGTTCTTTAACTCCCATGTGCTGCTGGGCTGCTTCTATTCTGACCTGCTGACATTCCCCAGTTATTCTTGGGCATCAGCATAGCAACGAAAAGGAACAGAATTGAGCAGCTCTGGAGTCAAGATGAGTAACAAAACTGGAATGTGAGCTTGCCTTTTTGTCAGGGCAGCTAAGCTTGTGCAATTAGACTGTGGAAACTAAAACCTGAACTGTTTTCTTTTGCAGAAATCAAGGAAGAACAGAAGTAAGTAATCCCTAAATCCAAGGGCTGTCAGATGTGTTCTGCTTTGAATCCTCAACACTGTTTGGGCTGTCACAGTTTTTGCTACACCTGTCACAAAGCTTTATACCACAGACTCAGGAGGGCTCTGTCCATAGATTTGCTGTGGGGCTTTCATGAGGCCTCTTTGATCCCTAAGTTCTTTTACCTATCTGTAAGTGTGCAGTGTGCCCAGGCAGCCAAGAGGCCCAATGGCATCCTAGATGTGCCAGGTTCTGCACATTGGCCACAACAACCCCATGCAGTGCTACAGGTTGGGGTCAGAGTGGCTGGAGAGCAGCCAGGCAGAGAGGGACCTGGGGGTGCTGGTTGATGGTAGGCTGAACATGAGCCTGCAGTGTGCCCAGGCAGCCAGGAGGGCCAATGGCATCCTGGCCTGCATCAGGAAGAGTGTGGCAAGCAGGAGCAGGGAGGTCATTGTGCCCCTGTACACTGCACTGGTTAGGCCACACCTTGAATCCTGTGTCCAGTTCTGGGGCCCTCAGTTTACGAAGGAGGTTGAGTTGCTGGAAGGTGTCCAGAGAAGGGCAACAAAGCTGGAGAGGGGTTTGGAGCACAGCCCTGTGAGGAGAGGCTGAGGGAGCTGGGGTTGCTTAGCCTGGAGAAGAGGAGGCTCAGGGGAGACCTTCTTGCTGTCTACAACTCCCTGAAGGGAGGTTTTAGCCAGGCAGAGGTTGGTCTCTTCTCCCAGGCAGCCAGCACCAGAACAAGAGGACACAGTCTCAGGCTGCACCAGGGGAGGTTTAAGCTGGAGGTTAGGAGGAATTTCTTCCCTGAAAGAGTGATTGCCCATTGGAATGTGCTGCCTGGGGAGGTGGTGGAGTCACCATCACTGGAGGTGTTCAGGAGGAGACTTGATGGGGTGCTTGGTGCCATGGGTTTAGTTGTTTGGGTGGTGTTGGATGATAGGTTGGACACGATGATCTTCAAGGTCTCTTCCAACCTGGTTTATTCTATTCTAAGCAGCAACCTTCTCTTTATACATTCTGAGATAATAAAGAATAGTAAAGCAGAAGAGGTTGCAGAAGCAGCAAGCATAGGAGCAGCCTTCCCTTTAAACATTTTGAGGTAATAAAAGGATGATAAAGCAGCAGAAGTTGCAGTGTTACAAGCTCAGAAAACACTCTGTCTCCTCTTTAGAATTGCCCCTCTCTAAATATAAAGCAGCTTGAATGTTTGTCTGCACACAAAGGTAACTGCTTGTATTAGGAGCCTCAGTGAATGGTAGCAACTTCCTCTGTCTTGTACTGGGGATAAGGGAAGTTCACAGTATCAGCAAGGTTGGAAGAGACCTTGAAGATCATCCAGTCCAACCTGTCACCACAGACCTCAGGACTAGACCATGGCACCAAGTGCCACATCCAATCCCCTCTTGAACACCTCCAGGGATGGTGACTCCACCACCTCCCTGGGCACCACATTTCAATGGGCAATCACTCTCTGTGAAGAATTTTCTGCTCACCTCGAGCCTAAACTTCCCCTGGTGCAGCTTGAGACTGTGTCCTCTTGTTCTGGTGCTGCTTGCCTAGGAGAAGAGACCAACCCCCACCTGGCTACAACCACCTTTCAGGTAGTTGTAGAGAGCAATGAGGTCACCCCTGAGCCTCCTCTTCTCCAGGCTAAGCAACCCCAGCTCCCTCAGCCTCTCCTCACAGGGTTGTGCTCAGGCCTCTCCCCAGCCTTGTTGCCCTTCTCTGGACACGTTCAAGTGTCTCAATGTCCTTCTTAAACTGAGGGGCCCAGAACTGGACACAGGACTCAAGGTGCGGCCTAACCAATGCAGAGTCCAGGGGCACAATGACTTCCCTGCTGCTGCTGGCCACACTATTCCTCATGCAGGCCAGGATGCCATTGGCCTTCTTAGCCACCTGGGCACACTGCTGGCTCATATTCAGGCAGCTGTCAATCAGCACCCCCAGGTCCCTCTCTGTTTGGCAGCTCTCCAGCCACTCTGACCCCAGCCTGTAGCTCTGCATGGGATTGCCATAGCCAAAGTGCAGCGCTCGGCACTTGGACTTGTTGAATGAAATCCCAGTGGATTCTGCCCATCTGTCCAGTCAGTCCAGGTCCCTCTGCAGAGCCTTTCTACCCTCTGACCAACCAACATCTGCTCTAAACTTGGTGTCGTCTGCAAACTTGCTGATGAGTGACTCGACCCCCTCATCCAGTTCATCAATGAAGATGTTAAAGAGCACAGGGCCCAGCACTGATCCCTGGGGCCCACCACTAGTGCCTGGCTGCCAGCTGGCTGTGGCACCATTCACCACCACTCTCTGGGCTCAGCCTCCAGCCAGTTCCTAGCCCAGCACAGAGTGTTGCAGTCCAAGCCACGAGGTGACAGCTCAGACAGAGTTACTTCAGACATCACATAGGTCTGTCACTGAACTGGAAGATACTGGCAGGGAAGCAAGGTGCATTTATCATTTGATAACATGGCCAAACTCCTTTTAGAGTAAGTGGAGAGAGTTCTTCTGGTGATTTGGATGTTTGGTTGAACTCTTCTAGGCTGGAAGGTGAGTCAGCCTATCTGAGTTTGTGAGCCTCACATCAAAATCATAGTGTCATAGTAGTATCAGTCAGGGTTGGAAGGGAGCACAAGGATCATCTAGTTCCAACCCCCCTGCCATGGGCAGGGACACCCCACATTAGATCAGGCTCTCAGTGTTTGTGAGAGCCACAAAGGTAATTTTACAGTCTGTAGATCCAAGCAGGGAGGAACTCCATGAAAATGGATGGCTTGCCCCTGTTGCTGCATGGCAGAATGAGGCCAAGCAGAAAAAGGGTGCAGGGCCAACTTGAAATGCCCCTCTTTATAGTTCTTACTGTATCTGAAGGGGGCCTACAGGAAGGCTGGGGAAGGACTTGTCAGGATCTCAGGTAGTGATAGGACTAGGGGGAATGGAATGAAGCTGGAGGTGGGGAGATTGAGGCTGGAGGTGAGGAGGAAGTTCTTCCCCATGAGAGTGGTGAAGCCCTGGAATGGGTTGTCCAGGGTGGTGGTTGAGGTCCTGTCCCTGGGGGTGTTTTAGCCCAGGCTGGCTGAGGCTGTGGCCAGGCTGATGTAGTGTGGGGTGTCCCTGGCCATGGCAGGGGGGTTGGAACTGGATGATCCTTGTGCTCCCTTCCAACCCTGAATGATACTATGATACTATGATACTATGATACTATCCTATGGCTAGGGATTCTCACCACCTAGTCCCCCTAGTACCACCTCAGCTCCTCTATTGGGCTTACAGTGTCAACATAGCAAGGGAGCCCCATTTGAACATCTCCTGAGTGGCCTCAATTCAGCAGTCCCTGGGCTAACAACACATCATGGTGGATTGCCACTTTTTCCTGGATCTCAGCTGGCTGTGTGGAACATTTTCAGCAGCATTTGACAACCTGCTGTGCCTCAGCTTTTAATGAGCTAAATGAAATTGTTCCCTGATTTCAGCAGGAAGTCCTTTCATTTGGTGCTTTTTAAATATGAACAGATTTTATTCAGCCCATGAAAGCTTTGGATTCTGCAGTCCAGCAAGAGCTCAGTGCAGTCAGGCTCTTGTCCCACTCTTACATGGTTTGGAGGTGGAAATGTGATACAGTGCTTGTGTGTGTTGTCTCTCTTTCTGTTCCCCCCCAACTCCTGAAGCTGTGTAGCAGTCTGTTTGGTAACACTGTGGTAATTGTGACTATCAGGTGTCATTTACTCTGAATGAAGAGCTTGCCAGCATCAATGACATTGGAGGAAAACCTGCTTCAGTCAGTGCACCAAGGGAGCATCCCTTTCTCTTGCAAAGTGTGGGAGGACAGACCTTAACTGTGTTCACAGAAAGCTCAGTAGGTAAGTTCGCTCTTACAGTTCCAGGGTGTCAATGAACTGAATGCTGCAAAGGCCAGAAGACTCACATTTTGGCTCCATTTGGTTGTTACCTGCATGCATGCAATAGCCAGTTGAGGGGTTTTGTGTCTATCTCTTCATAGTATCACGCAGTATCACACAGTATCACAGAGTGTCACAGTATAACTAAGGTTGGAAGAGACCTCAAGCATCATCGAGTCCGTCAGTCAGGGTTGAAAGGGACCACAAGGATCATCTAGTTCCAACCCCCCTGCCACGGGCAGGGACACCCCACACTACATCAGCCTGGCCACAGCCTCAGCCAGCCTGCTCTTAAACACCTCCAGGGATGGGGCCTCGACCACCTCCCTGGACAACCCATTCCAGGGCTTCACCACTCTCCTGGGGAAGAACTTCCTCCTCACCTCCAGCCTCAATCTCCCCACCTCCAGCTTCATTCCATTCCCCCTAGTCCTGTCCCTACCTGAGATCCTGAGCAGTCCCTCCCCAGCCTTCCTGTAGGCCCCTTCAGATACTGGAAGGCCACAATGAGGTCACCTGGGAGCCTTCTCTTCTCCAGACTGAACAGCCCCAACTCCTTCAGTCTGTCCTCACAGCAGAGGTGCTCCAGCCCTCTGCTCATCCTCCTGGGCCTTCTCTGGACACCTTCCAGCACCTCCACATCCCTCTTGGAATAGGGGCTCCAGAACTGGACACAGCACTCCAGGTGGGGTCTCACCAGAGCTGAGTAGAGGGGGAGGATCACCTCCCTTGCCCTGCTGGCCACACTTCTCCTGATGCAGCCCAGGATCTGATTGGCTTTGTGGGCTGCAAGTGCACACTGAGAGCTCCTGTTGAGCTTCTCCTCCATCAGCACCCCCAGGTCTCTCTCCTCAGGGCTGCTTTCCAGCCAGTCCCTGCCCAGCCTGGATTTGTGCCTGGGATTGCCTCGACCCAGATGCAGGACCCTGCACTTGCTCTTGTTGAACCTCCTGAGGTTGGCTTGTGCCCACCTCTCCAGCCTGTCCAGGTCCCTCTGGATGGCCTCCCTTCCCTCCAGCCTGTCTGCTGCACCACACAGCTTGGTGTCATCAGCAAACTTGCTGAGGGTGCACTCAATGCCACTGTCCATGGCACCCACAAAGATGTTGAATCATGTTCATATGATGGAGCAAGTTATTTAACACACAGAGTTATCATGTACCTTTCAGATGTGGGTCTGCTGAAGAGTACAGGGAGGATGGAGTGGAGAGCTGTGCATTGTATATTCCCCTTTAGAGTTTCCACTGCAAAAACTGTGTTCCCAGGTGCTTGTTCAGATCAACTAAACATTTTTGTTCCCTCCTTGAATTCAGGTCTGCTGATTCTACTCCTATCCATTTGAACAGGTCCAGTTTAGCAATAAACATACCTGCTCACATTTGCTTCAAGTCTATGTACAGTTGAAGTGTATTCAGGTTGAATAAGATCCTAGTGAAACAGTACAAGAGTAAGGCTATGATTTTTCTCACTGGATTTCAAATGTTTGCCCTGCCTTAGCTTCAGTTCAATAGTGATTAGAATATTCAAGAGAATGGAATGGAATGGAATGGAATGGAATGGAATGGAATGGAATGGAATGGAATGGAATGGAATGGAATGGAATGGAATGGAATTAACCAGGTTGGAAAAGACCTTCCTAACTTCACTCAGTTTTGGTGGTGCAGCCCAGGCAACCTAGATGTTGTGAACGAAGCCACGAATGGAATAGGATGGAATAGAATAGAATAGAATAGAATAGAATAGAATAGAATAGAATAGAATAGGAATAGAATAGAATAGAATAGAATAGAATAGAATAGAATAGAATGGAATAGAATAGAATAAAATGGAATAGGAACAGCGTAGAATAGGAATAGAATAGGAATATAATATAATATAATAGAATAGAATAGGAATAGAAATAGAATAGAATTAACCGGCTTGGAAAAGACCTTTGAGATCATCAAGTCCAACCTATCACCCAACACCATCTCATCAACTAAACCATGGCACCAAGTGCCCCATCCAGTCTCTTCTCACCATCCCTGGAGGTGTTTGAGAGGAGACTGGATGGGGTGCTTGGTGCCATGGATTAGTTGATTAGATGGTGTTGGGTGGTAGGTTGGACCTGGTGATCTCAAAGATCCAACTTGGTCTATTCTATTCTATTCTATTCTATTCTATTCTATTCTATTCTATTCTATTCTATTCTATTCTATTCTGTTCTGTTCTGTTCTGTTCTGTTCTGTTCCGTTCCGTTCCGTTCCATTCCATTCCATTCCATTCCATTCCATTCCATTCCATTCCATTCCAATTCTGAAGCACAGTCATCTCTTGCTGTCTAGGCCTTTGCTGTCTAGGCTGCTTTCAGTATTATTTCTGCATTACATATGAACTACATTCTGTTCCATAAACATCACCATATGTGCATCAGCTGTTGCTATGCAACAATGCTATTTGTGCTTCCAGTCATTTCATCTTATCTTTGTCATCAGCTATCATGGCTGTAATTTTTTGGGGGCAGGAGGAGAAGAGAGAGTTTTGCTGACATTTCAATGTCTTGTGTTTAACTACATTGGTTTTTCTTGTATGTGAATTGCTAAAGAACTACCTTGGGGCAACTCATGTGTTTGATCCAAGGGTTTGGCTAAAACTGGTTGTTCTTTGAGCTTCCTAGTAGCAGACACCCTGGCATAAGGAAGTGCTGTCATATGGAATGGAATGGAATGCAATTGAATGCAATGCAATGCAATGGAATGGAATGCAATGCAATGCAATGCATTGGAGTGGAATGGAATGGAATGGAATGGAATGGAATGGAATGGAATGGAATGGAATAGAATAGAATAGAATAGAATAGACCAGACCAGGTTGGAAGAGACCTTCAAGATCATCGCATCCAACCCATCATCCAACACTACCCAACCAACCAAACCATGGCACCAAGCACCTTATCAAGTCTCCTTCTGAACACCTCCAATGATGGTGACTCCACCAGCTCCCCAGGCAGCACATTCCAATGGGCAATCACTCTCTCTGTGTAGAACTTCTTCCTAACCTCCAGCCTAAACCTCCCCTGGCACAACCTGAGACTGTGTCCTCTTGTTCTGGTGCTGGTTGCCTGGGAGAAGAAACCAACCCCCACCTGTCTACAACCTCCCTTCAGGGGGCTGTAGAGAGAAACAAGGTCTCCCCTGAGCCTCCTCTTCTCCAGGCTAAGCAACCCCAGCTCCCTCAGCCTCTCCTCACAGGGCTGTGCTCCAAACCCTTCCCCAGCTTTGTCGCCCTTCTCTGGACACCTTCCAGCGAGTCAAGATCTTTCCTAAACTGAGGGTCCCAGAACTGGACACTGGACTCAAGGTGTGGCCTAACCAGTGCTGAGTCCAGGGGCACAATGACTTCCCTGCTCCTGCTGGCCACACTGTTCTTGATGCAGGCCAGGATGCCATTGGCCTTCTTGGCCACTTGGGCACACTGCTGGCTCATGTGCAGCCAACTCTCAACCAGTACCCCCAGGTCCCTCTCTGCCTGGCTGCTCTCCAGCCACTCTGACCCCCATTTGACAGTTTCTTTCTTGGTTGAAGGAATGGGAGCGTGCCTTTCATGAGCATTTGACCTCACACTTTGCTGATGGTGATTATTAATGAGTTCCCTTCCTGCTTTGTTTGCCTGTTGCTTCATTTTTTGTCTGCCAGAGGGAAGCTCAGGATTGCTGGCCCTGAATCTGCACAAAAAACTGCAGCTCTGTTCCAGATCCTGAGAAAAATGTTCCTCACTGAGCTATTTTTTGGAGAGCTGTGCTATTAGTGTGACTTGGGGAAAACACAGACCGTGGCAGACGGTTGCATCTGTAGCTGTAAAGGATGGATGGGTGAGGAGGAAGGTTTTGCACTGCAGGCACGAATGAAGTATAAGATATTTCTGCAGAGGTGGATGAGATGACTCATTGAAATTTTGAATATGTCTTCAGACCTCCCCCTGCATAAGTGGGATTGCCTTCATGCCTGTTTTAGTGACTGTAAGCTCCTTCATGCTTGCTCCACCTTGCTAAAAGCATGTTGACTTGCTGGTGCGTGTGCAGAGAAGGGCAACAAAGCTGGGGAGGGGTTTGGAGCACAGCCCTGTGAGGAGAGGCTGAGGGAGCTGGGGTTGCTTAGCCTGCAGAAGAGGAGGCTCAGGGGAGACCTTCTTGCTGTCTATAACTACCTGAAAGGTGGTTGTAGCCAGATGGGGGTTGGTCTCTTCTCCCAGGCAACCAGCACCAGAACAAGAGGACACAGTCTCAGGCTGCACCAGGGGAGGTTTAGTCTGGATGTTAGGAAGAAGTTCTACACAGAGAGAGTGATGGCCCATTGAAATGTGCTGCCCAGGGAGGTGGTGGAGTCACCATCACTGGAGGTGTTCGGGGGGGACTTGATAGGGTGCTTGGTGTCATGGTTTAGTTGATTAGATGGTGTTGGGTGATAGGTTGGACTCGATGATCTCAAAGGTCTTTTCCAACCTGCTCAATTCAATTCAATTCAATTCAATTCAATTCAATTCAATTCAATTCAATTCAATTCAATTCAATTCAATTCAATTATTCTATTCTATTCTATTCTATTCTGTTCTGTTCTGTTCTGTTCTGTTCTGTTCTGTTCTATTCTATCAGAAAAGAAGTGTTGGGTGATAGGTTGGACTCGATGATCTTCAAGGTCTCTTCCAACCTGGTTTATTCCATTCCATTCCATTCCATTCCATTCCATTCCATTCCATTCCATTCCATTCCATTCCATTCCATTCCATTCCATTCCATTCCATTCCACTCCACTCCACTCCACTCCACTCCATTCCATTCCATTCCATTCCATTAGTGAAAAGTGCCTGGAGAATTCCACTGACAGACTGACTATCAGACCTTTGCTTCTGAGCAGCATGCATGCATGGATTGTTTCACTGTTTCATGCTTCACAGGCTGCTGGCTCTTTGCATTGCATTCTTCAGTTTTCTGAGTCTTCTCTGCCTTCAGAATCTCAGTTCATCAAATCCAATGTTCTTGTTTAATTCCTGTTCAGTAATACCCATAGCAGTTCCAATGTGCCTTAGAACAACTCCCTTACTCCCACACCCCTTGAATATTTTGCCCTTGTTTTGGGTTGCATTTTTCCCTCCTTTCTACAGCTTCACACACATGAAGGGACCTTTGCTGAGTTTGGACATGAATCATGCCTACTAAAGCACTTGCACTGCATGAATGTATACCTATGAAAATGAATATTCAGAGGCTTATATTCTGTATTTTATATGTTTGTGTTTTGAAATACAAGTTATAACCAGCCATGTAAAGACATGTGAAGGGAAGAAACACTAAGAATGGAATGGAATGGAATGGAATGGAATGGAATGGAATGAATGGAATGGAATGGAATGGAATGGGATGGAATGGAATGGAATAGCGTAGCATGGAATGGCATGGAATGGAATGGAATGGAATAGAATAGAATAGAATAGGATTAAGCAGTTTGGAAAAGACCTTTGAGATGATCAAGTCCAACTTATCATCCAACACCATCTAATCAACTAAACCATGGCACCAAGCACACCATCCAGTCTCTTCTTAAACACCTCCAGTGATGGTGACTCCACCACCTCCCTGGGCAGCACGTTCCAATGGTGAATGACTCTCTCTGTGAAGAACTTCCTAACATCCAGCCTAAACCTCCCCTGGCGCAGCCTGAGACTGTGTCCTCTTGTTCTGGTGCTGGTTGCCTGGGAGAAGAGACCAACTCCCTGCTGTCTAAAACCTCCCTTCAGGGAGTTGTACACCACAAGAAGGGTTACCCTGAGCCTCCTCTTCTCCAGGCTAAGCAACCCCAGCTCCCTCAGCCTCTCCTCACAGGGCTGTGCTCAAGGCCTCTCCCCAGCTTTGTTGCCCTTCTCTGGACACCTTCCAGCAAGTCAACCTCCTTCCTAAACTGAGGGGCCCAGAACTGGACACAGGACTCAAGGTGTGGCCTAACCAGTGCAGTATACAGGGGCACAATGATTTCCCTGCTCCTGCTGGCCACACTCTTCCTGATGTAGGCCAGGATGCCACTGGCCTCCTTTAAATAAATATGTTCCTTAAATTAAAGCAGGTGGATTATTTCCAGTGAGATATGTAGTCCTCAGAATCTTGATGCCTTTTGGTACTACTGTTCATTTTATTAGATAAACATTTGACTGCTCAAATTTTCCATCAAGCTCTGATTTAGGAATCAAGCATCCTCCCTCATCATTCTGCCATCCTAACTCTTTCTGCTGAGGAGTTTTGAGGTAGATGTCAAGGTACATTAATAGTATCATAGAATCAATAAGGTTGGAAATGACCTCAGAGATCATCAAGTCCAACCTGTCACCCAACACCTCAGGACTAACTAAACCATGCCTTCAAGTGCCACATCCAATCCCTTTTTGAACACCTCCAGGGATGGTGGCTCCACCACCTCCCTGGGCAGCACATTCCAATGGCCAGTAACTCTTTCTGTGAGGAACTTTCTCCTCACCTTGTACCTAAACTTCCCCTGGCTCAGCTTGAATCTGTGTCTCCTTCTTCTGGTCCTTCCAAATTGTCTCTATTTGTTCAGGCTGTCACTTAGCCACACTTTCCACTCTCCAAAATGCTTTAGGGTCTTACTTAATGTTTCTTTGTTCCTTTATGTACTTCAGTCTTTTATGGCCTTGTAGCAGAAGGGAAAAATATATCAGGAGCCTTACAATCAAAAGAAATAGAAGCCTCAAAAGGCTTTCAGATCTGTGATATTTAGGCAAGTTTCCCAATGTTGGTAAGAATCATAAAGAAGATGCAACCTACAGTCAGAACAGCAGAACATGACTCAGGCCAGTTTAATTGCAGACAGCATTTTGATGGGCCAAGATTTCAAATGCAGTGTCACCAAGGTTGGAAGAGACCTCAAAGATCATCAAGTCCAACCTGTCACCACAGACCTCATGACTAAACCATGGCACCAAGTGCCACATCCAGTCCCCTCTTGAACACCTCCAGGGATGGTGACTCCACCACCTCCCTGGGCAGCACATTCCAATGGCTAACAACTCTCTCAGTGAAGAAATTTCTCCTCACCTCCAGCCTAAACCTCCCCTGGCAAAGCTTGAGACTGGGTCCTCTTGTTCTGGTGCTGGTTGCCTGGGAGAAGAGACCCCACCTGTCTACAACCTCCCTTCAGGGGGCTGTAGAGAGAAACAAGGTCTCCCCTGAGCCTCCTCTTCTCCAGGCTAAGCAACCCCAGCTCCGTCAGCCTCTCCTCACAGGACTGTGCTCCAAACCCCTCCCCAGCTTTGCTGCCCTTCTCTGGACACCTTCCAGCAACTCAACATCTTTCCTACACTGAGGGGCCCAGAGCTGGACACAGGACTTGAGGTGTGGCCTAACCAGTGCTGAGTCCAGGGGCAAAATTACTTCCCTGCTCCTGCTGGCCACACTGTTCCTGATGCAGGAATAGATGCATGACAGATCATGCATCCAGAAAAGAGCTGTGACTCCTTACATCATCTCACAGAATCACAGAAACATTGAGGTTGGAAAAGGCCCTCAGGTTCACCAAGTCCAACCAATAACCCACCTGGGGCTTGGTCTCTTCTCCCAGGCAGCCTGTGACAGAGGAAGAGGACACAGTCTGAAACTGCACCAGGGGAGGTTTAGGCTGGGTGTTAGGAAGAAATTTTTCCCAGCAAGAGAGATTGGCCATTGGAATGTGCTGCCCAGGGAGGTGGTGGAGTCACCATCACTGGAGGTGTTTAGGAAGAGACTGGATGGGGTGCTTGGTGCCATGGTTTAGTTGAGGAGGTGGTGTTGGGTGATAGGTTGGACCTGATGATCTCAAAGGTCTTTTCCAACCTGGTTGATTCTGTATTCTGTATTCTGAATGCTTTTTCAGTTAGTCTGCAGCTAATTTAGGTCAGTTAATAAGCATTGTGCTGTGGATGTGCACACAGATATTGTCAATGAGAAAAATGCATGTTTTTCCGCAAACAGGCTAATTCTGCATTCAGATCTGGAAGCTGGCAGGGATCTTAACTTGCTTTGTGAATATTCATGGATAGGAAGAGGCCACAGGGCAGAGCAGGGCACCAAAGCTGGGGAGGGGTTTGGAGCAGAGCCCTGTGAGGAGAGGCTGAGGAAGGTGGGGTTGCTTAGCCTGGAGAAGAGGAGGCTCAGGGGAGACCTTCTTGCTGTAGCCAGGTGGGGGTTGGTCTCTTCTCCCAGGCAACCAGCATCAGATCAAGAGGACACAGTCTCAAGCTGTGCATGGGGAGGTTTAGGCTGGAAGTGAAGAGAAAGTTCTTCCCAGAGAGAGAGATTGCCCATTGGAATGTGCTGCCCAGGGAGGTGGTGGAGTCACCATCCCTGGAGGTGTTCAAGAGGGGATGTGGCACTTGGTGCCATGGTTTAGTAAGTCGTGAGGTGTTGGGTGCTAGGTTGGACTTGATGATCTCTGAGGTCTTTTCCAACCTTGTTCATTCTATGATTCTATGATCATCATGATTTGTGATCTCAAAGGTCTGTTCCAACCTGGTCTCCTCTCCTCTCCTCCTCCTCTCCTCTCCTCCTCCTCTCCCTCCTCTCCTCTCCTCTCCTCCTCTCCTCTCCCTCTCCCTCCTCCCTCCTCCCTCTCCTCTCCTCCTCTCCTCTCCCTCCCTCTCCCTCTCCTCTCCTCTCCCTCTCCCTCTCCTCTCCTCTCCCTCTCCCTCCTCTCCTCTCCCTCTCCTCTCCTCTCTCCCTCTCTCCTCTCCCTCTCCCTCCTCTCCTCTCCCTCTCTCCCTCTCCTCTCCTCTCCTCCTCCTCTCCTCTCCCTCTCCTCCCTCCCCTCCTCTCCCTCCTCCCTCCCCTCCCCTCCCCCCCTCCCCTCCCTCCCCTCCCTCCCCTCCCTCCCTCCCTCCCTCTCCCCCTCCCCTCCCTCTCCCCTCCCTCCCTCCTCCCTCCCCTCCTCCCCCTCCCCTCCCCTCCCTCCCCTCCCTCCCCTCCCTCCCTCCCTCCCCTCGATGGTGTTGTCTCATTGAGAACTCACATGTCTTCAGCTGTTACCACTGACAGCCACTGGTGTAGGAAGGAGGATCTGTGAGATGCTGCTTTTCCCAGTAGGGTTAGCATCAGCTCTCTCAATGAGGAAACAGGGCCATCAGCCATGAAAGCCAGGAACAGTCAGTGGCAAGAATAAGGGTTTGTAAAAATACCTCATGTTTTCAGTTGTGTTAATACTCAGCCTGTAAATTGTAGAGATGATCACAAGAACAGAGCTCAGAAATCATTCTCTGAGTCAGAGCAGTAATTCCCTCTTGTCTGTAAGTAAATAGCATAATGATAGCTGTGACATCTCTGGCTTGAAAGCTGAGGACAAATATGTGTTAACATTTTAAATTGTGTTTCAGGTGGGGGAAAATGTTGGGTGTAGTCTCTGCCTTAGGATGTGTGGAAAAAGGAGAAATGCAGGGGAAATACTCAGGCTCCTGGTTGGGAAAGCTGTGCAGAAGTTTAATTTCATACAGTCATAGAATCAGTAAGATTGGAAGAGACCTCAAAGGTCATTGAGTCCAACCTGTCACCACAGACCTCATGACTACTAAACCATGGCATCAAGTGGCACATCCATCTTGAACACCTCCAGGGCTGGTAACTCCACCACCTCCCTGGGCAGCACATTCCAATGGCTAATGACTCTCTCAGTGAAGAACTTTACCCTCACCTCCAGCCTAAGGTTCCCCTGGCACAGCTTGAGACTGTGTCCTCTTTTTTTGGTGCTGATTGCCTGGGCGAAGAGGCCAACCCCCATCTGGCTACAATCTCCCTTCAGTTAGTTGTAGAGAGCAATAAATTCTCTCCTGAGCCTCTTCTCCAGGCTGAGCAACCCCAGCTCTCTCAGCCTCTCCTCATAGGGCTGTGCTCCAGACCTGTCCCCAGCCTTGTTGCTCATTGGCCACAACAACCCCATGCAGTCCTATAGGCTGGGGTCAGAGTGGCTGGAGAGCGGCCAGGCAGAGAGGGACCTGGGGGTGCTGGTTGATGGTAGGCTGAACATGAGCCTGCAGTGTGCACAGGTGGCCAAGAGGGCCAATGGCATCCTGGCCTGCCTCAGGAACAGTGTGGCCAGCAGGAGCAGGGAGGTCATTGTGCCCCTGTACACTGCACTGGTTAGGCCACACCTTCAGTCCTGTGTCCAGTTCTGGGCCCCTCAGTTTAGGAAGGAGGTTGACTTGCTGGAAGGTGTCCAGAGAAGGGCAACGAAGGAAAGTTGTAGAGAGGCAGAGGTTGGTCTCTTCTCCCAGGCAGCCAGCACCAGAACAAGAGGACACAGTCTCAGGCTGTGCCAGGTAAGGTTTAGGCTGGAGGGTAGGAAGAAGTTCTATACAGAGAGAGTGATTGCCCATTGGAATGTGCTGCCCAGGGAGGTGGTGGAGTCCCCATCACTGGAGGTGTTCAGGAGGAGACTTGGCAGGGTGCTTGGTGCCATGGTTTGGTTGATTAGATGGTGTTGGGTGATAGTTTGGACTTGATGATCTTGAAGGCCTCTTCCAACCTGGTCGGGTCTATTCTCTTCCATTCCATTCCATTCCATTCCATTCCATTCCATTCCATTCCATTCCATTCCATTCCATTCCATTCCATTGTATTCTATTCCATTCCATTCCATTCCATTCCATTCCATTCCATTCCATTCCATTCCATTCCATTCCATTCCATTCCATTCCATTGTATTCTATTCCATTCCATTCCATTCCATTCCATTCCATTCCATTCCATTCCATTCCATTCCATTCCATTCCATTCCATTCCATTCCTAATCAGTGATTGAGATTATATAATACATACCCATGATTTGCTTTTGGACTTGCTTTTTAGAGGTAATTTCAACTAATAATCCCAGACACATTACACTGCCTGATTTTCTTTCCTCATCACTTGTGTTTCTTTTTTTGTTCCAGAAAGCCAATCAGAAGACAAATCTGAAGGCAGCAGCAGCACTGGTGAGTGTGGACACTTTCTTTGACACACTTAGGAAACTATGACTGCACCTCTTCAGTTCTGCTTTTCAAGAAGTCCATAGATTAAACCCATTATTGATTATTTTATATGCATATATATATATATATTTCTAGGGTAGAATATCATAACATTTAAAAATGGCTTCAGAAACTGATTGTCTGCTGTGACTCAAAGGTTCCATTATTAATATGTTTTAATTAAAGGAAGAAGGGAAATTATGAGGGAGAGCCTTAGAAAGGTAAAGCTCTGTTGGATGTTAGTTTAAATATTTTTAATTAACTTTAAGGTTTTTGTTTCCAAGGTTCATTGTATGTTTAAGTTTGACTTCATGGAATGGAATGGAATGGAATGGAATGGAATGGAATGGAATGGAATGGAATGGAATAGAATAGAATAGAATAGAATAGAATAGAATAGAATAGAATAGAATAGAATAGAATAGAATAGAATTAACCAGGTTTCAAAAGACCTTTGAGATCATCAAGTCCAACCTATCAACCAACACCATCTAATCAACTGAACCATGGCACCAAGCACCCCATCAAGTCTCCTCCTGAACACCTCCAGTGATGGTGACTCCACCACCTCCCTTTGCAGCCCATTCCAATGGCCAATCTCTCTTTCTGGGAAAAATTTCTTCCTCACATCCAGCCTGAACCTCCCCTGACACAGCTTGTGACTGTGTCCTCTTCTTCTGGTGCTGGTTGCCTGGGAGAAGAGACCAACTCCCACGTGGCTACAACCTCCCTTCAGGTAGCTGTAGAGAGCAATGAGGTCTCCCCTGGGCCTGCTCTTCTCCAGGCTAACCTCAGCTGGTCACCTGGGCACACTGCTGGGTTATGTTCAGCCTACTATCAACCAGGACTGGACACAGGACTCGAGGTGTGGCATAATCAGTGCTGAGTCTAGGGTCTGAATGACTTCCCAGCCCCTGCTGGCCACACTATTCCTGATGCAGGCCAGGATGCCATTGGCCTTCTTGGCTGTCTGGACACACTGCAGGCTCATGTTCAGCCTACTATCAACCAGTACCCCCAGGTCCCTCTCTGCCTGGCTGCTCTCCAGCCACTCTGACCCCAGCCTGTAGCACTGCATGGGGTTGCTGTGGCCAATGTGCAGAACCTGGCACTTGGATGTGTTCAATCTCCTGCCCTTGGACTCTGCCCATCTGTCCAGCCTGTCCAGGTCCCTCTGCAGAGCCTCTCTACCCTCCAGCAGATCAACTCCTGCCCCCAGCTTGGTGTCATCTGCAAATTTACTGATGATGGACTCAATGCTCTCATCCAGATCATCATAGTCTCAAGCTGTGCCAGGGGAAATTTAGGCTCAATGTGAGGAGAAAGTTCTTCACAGAGAGAGTTGTCAGCCATTGGAATGTGCTGCCCAGGGAGGTGGTGAAGTCACCATCACTGGAGTTGTTCAAGAGGGGATTGGATGTGGCACTTGAAGCCATGGTTTAGTTAGTCCTGAGGTGTTGGGTGCTAGGTTGGACTCTGTGATCCCTGAGGGTTTTTCCAACCTTATGTATTCTAAGAGTGGGCAGCTGGAAGGTTCTCTTACACAGTTCAGAGCAGTGAATAAAATCATTGCCCTTTCCTTTTTTTAACTCCAAATGGACAATGTGGTTATATGAGATAGATCCCTCTGGATATCTGCTATCTTAGAGGTTTAACTCCAGGTCAGAGCTCTTCTCTGTAGGTTGCCTTTGCAGTCACTGAGAGAGAGAACTGCAGAAAGTCTAACAGGTGTGTGCAAGTGCAATTCCCTAGCAGCTTGAGCAAAGCTCTCCTGAGCCTGTGTGTTCTACCTTGCTCTCTTCTCTTTTGTCAATGCCTTGGGGCTTATGTTCCTGAAATTCCCAGGCAGGTCTGTGGCAGCATGGGAATCTTCAGTGTGAAGATGTATTTTAATAACCATCTCCTTCCCTGCTTTTATTAAAGAGATCTTTCAAGAGTGTCATTAAGAGATGAGTGCAAGGGAGTGCTGATGTTAGCACAAGCCTCTGAACATGGGAAATGAGGCACAGCTAAGGGAAACTATAGGCAGACATCTCACTTTTGTTAGTAGAAGGATTACCTCTGATGCACAACAAAGCTGGGGAGGGGTCTGGAGCACAGCCCTATGAGGAGAGGCTGAGGGAGCTGGGGTTGCTTAGCCTGGAGAAGAGGAGGCTCAGGGGAGACCTTCTTGCTGTCTAAACTCCCTGAAGGGAGGCTGAAGCCAGGTTGGGGTTGGCCTCTTCTCCCAGACAACCAGCACCACCACAAGAGGACACAGTCTCAAGCTGTGCCAGGGGAGATTTAGACTTAAGGTGAAGAGAAAGTTCTACCCAGAGAGATTGGCCATTGGAATGTGCTGCCCAGGGAGGTGGTGGAGTCACCATCACTGGAGGTGTTTAGGAATAGACTGGATGAGGCACTTGGTGCCATGGTTTAGTTGATTAGATGGTGTTGAGTGATAGGTTGGACTTGATGATCTATCTCAAAGGTCTTTTCCAACCCCCTTCCCTTCCCTTCCCTTCCCTTCCCTTCCCTTCCCTTCCCTTCCCTTCCTTCCCTTCCCTTCCCTTCCCTTCCTTCCCTTCCCTTCCCTTCCCTTCCCTTCCCTTCCTTCCCTTCCCTTCCCTTCCCTTCCCTTCCCTTCCCTTCCCTTCCCTTCCCTTCCCTTCCCTTCCTTCCCTTCCTTCCCTTCCCTTCCCTTCCTTCCCTTCCCTTCCCTTCCCTTCCCTTCCCTTCCCTTCCCTCCCCCACAGATTAAACAGTCCTGGGCCTAGGGCTGGGCAGAGTAGTAAATGGACTGGAAAGAGTCAGAACACCCCTGCCTTTCTTGAAAAGCAATTCCTGAACATAAGACTGATGTTAGTGGCTTTTCAGAAGGCCTTCTTGAACATCAGTTTCCAGGCACTTCACCATGAAGATGTCTGTCTTTGCCTAAGATAGGACTAGAATGTGAATTGCATTTCTGCATCAAATATTGTTAGAAAAGCACACTTTGTGTCTGGCTAGGACATCACCTCCAGTGATGGTGACTCCACCACCTCCCTGGGCAGCACATTCCAATGGCCAATCTCTCTTTCTGGGAAGAACTTCTCCCTAACATCCAGCCTAAACCTCCCCTGGCACAGCTTGAGACTGTGTCCTCTTGTTCTGGCGCTGGTTGTTTGGGAGAAGAGACCAACCCCCATCTGGCTACAACCTCCCTTCAATAAACAGAATTTTGACCCTTAGATTGCAATTCTCAGGTGTTCTTGAGTTGTAGGGAGGTACCTTTGTAGCCAGTGAATTACAGGCCTGTCAGCCTGACCTCAGTGCCAGGCAAGATCATGGAACAGGTCATCCTGAGTGCAATCACACAGCACTTAGAGGATGGCCAAGGGACCAGGCCCAGCCAGCATGGATTTAGGAAGGGCAGGTCCTGCCTGACCAACCTGATCTCCTTCTATGATCAGGTGACTGCCTGGTGGATGTGGGGCAGGCTGTGGATGTAGTCTGCCTGGACTTCAGCAAGGCCTTTGACACCATCCCCCACAGCAAACTCCTGGCCAAGCTGTCAGCCCCTGGCTTGGATGGGAGCACACTGCAATGGGTTAGGAACAGGCTGGAGGCTGAGCCCAGAGAGTGGTGGTGAATGGTGCCACAGCCAGCTGGCAGCCAGGCACCAGTGGTGTGCCCCAGGGATCAGTGCTGAGCCCTGTGCTCTTTAACATCTTTATTGATGATCTGGATGAGGGCATTGAGTCCATCATCAGTACATTTGCAGATGACACCAAGCTGGGGGCAGGAGTTGATCTGCTGGAGGGTAGAGAGGCTCTGCAGAGGGACTTCGACAGGCTGGACAGATGGGCAGAGTCCAAGGGCAGGAGATTGAACACATCCAAGTGCCAGGTTCTGCACATTGGCCACAACAACCCCATGCAGTGCTACAGGCTGGGGTCAGAGTGGCTGAGAGCAGCCAGGCAGAGAGGGACCTGGGGGTGCTGGTCAATGGTAGGCTGAACATGAGCCTGCAGTGTGCCCAGGCAGCCAAGAAGGCCAATGGCATCCTGGCCTGGATCAGGAGCAGGGAGGTCATTGTGCCCTTGTACACTGCACTGGTTAGGCCACACCTTGAGTCCTGTGTCCAGTTCTGGGCTGCTCAGTTTAGGGAGGAGTTTGAGTTGCTGGAAGGTGTCCAGAGAAGGGCAACAAAGTTGGTGAGGGGTTTGGAGCACAGCCCTGTGAGGAGAGGCTGAGGGAGCTGGGGTTGCTTAGCCTGGAGAAGAGGAGGCTCAGGGGAGACCTTCTTGCTCTCTACAACTCCCTGAAGGGAGGTTGTAGCCAGGTGGGGGTTGGTCTCTTCTCCCAGGCAACCAGCACCAGAACAAGAGGACACAGTCTCAGGCTGTGCCTGGGGAGGTTTAGGTTGGATGTTAGGAAGAAGTTCTATACAGAGAGAGTGATTGCCCATTGGAATGTGCTGCCCAGGGAGGTGGTGGAGTCGCTGTCACTGGAGGTGTTCAGGAGGAGCCTGGATGGGGTGCTTGGTGCCATGGGTTAGTTATTTGGGTGGGTTGGATCGGTTGGTGGGTTGGACTCTATGATCTTGAAGGTCTCTTCCAACCTGGTTTGGTTTATTCATTTTCCTAATATTATTGTTTGTTCATTTTCCTGCTTCATTTTGCTTTATGAATGATTTAATTGTCTGCTCTTGGTGCCTTCTTGTTCTGCCACTCTTGTGCCAACTGGCCACGTGTTTAGTTGCCTGTGTTTTTGCTCTGGCCAGAAGAATGGATTGCTGTGTGCTGTGGGCTGCTTAAGTATGCTGACAAGATGAGTGCTAAAGCCATTTGACAGAATCAAGCTGGTTATGGATTCAGTTTCTGAGTAATGGTAGCTGGTGGCAGTGCAGAATTTAAAGGGACACTCAGTTGTGCTTGTTGGGCTTTTTTCACTCTTCTGCTCAAAACTGTCCTGGAATGGCTATTTCCAAGCTCCCTCTCCAGCATTTCCACTTCCTGAGTGCTCCATTTTGCTCTTAATCTACTTTATCTTGGCCTGCAATAAGTACTTCAGAGGCAAAGATGATGTCCTCTGTGTATTTATGTAGCATTTTAGCATAACAAGACCCTAATGACTGTAATAAATGTGTGTGCCTTTCATTTGTAGTTAGAAGAAGGTTAGAATGAGATAGATAAGATTAGAGGAGATAAGATTAGAATGAGCTAGATAACATTCAGAAATCCTTTGTTTTACATCCTGACAAAGTTCCCCCCTCACATTTTGTGCCCAGTTCTGGGTCCCTCATAGTGTGGCCAGCAGGAGCAGGGAGGTTATTCTGCCCCTGGACTCAGCACTGGTTAGGTCACACCTTGAGTCCTGTGTCCAGTTCTGGGCCCCTCAGTTTAAGAAGGACATTGAGAGACTTGAAGGTGTCCAGAGAAGGGCAGTGAAGCTGGGGAGAGGCCTTGAGCACAGCCCTTTGAGCACCCCATCCAGTCTCTGCCTAAACACCTCCAGGGATGGTGACTCCACCACCTCCCTGGGCAGCACATTCCAATGGCCAATCTCTCTTGCTGGGAAGAATTTCTTCCTAACATCCAGCCTAAACCTCCCCTGGCACAGCTTGAGATTGTGTCCTCTTGTTCTGGTGCTGGTTGCCTGGGAGAAGAGACCAACTCCCTTCCAGCTACAACCACCTTTCAGGCAGTTGCAGTGGGCAATGAGGTCACCCCTGAGCCTTCTCTTCTCCAGGCTAAGCAACCCCAGCTCCCTCAGGCTCTCCTCACAGGGCTGTGCTCTGGACCCCTCCCCAGCTTTGTTGCCCTTCTCTGGACACCTTCCAGCAACTCAACATCTTTCCTCAACTGAGGGGCCCAGAACTGGACACAGGACTCAAGGTGTGGCCTAACTAGAAGGCAGGTTTGTGTTAAATATGAATGAGCATAGCAAACTACTCAGCTCCAGGAAATGAGAAGGGGCTTAGCTTGTTCCTATATGATGATGAGCAAGTGATTTAAACCCTGATATGTGTCTGTAGCTCCTGTTTGCTGATGGCATTGCTTGCAGCTACCTGTAAGTGCTGTCAGTGGTGACAGAAGCTGTGTAAACAAAAGCATTTGTGCTAGTTAAAGTGTGACCTGCTCCCCACCCACCCCTGTCCTCAAGTGAAATACCCAGAAGCTGCTGCCCTGAGCCTGTGTAGTGTGCTGAGAATGACATGGTAAAGAAACACATTCTCAATGACATCAAATGTAACTGGCTGCTGTCCTTGTGGAAGTGCAGGAAATTACATAGAATTACATAGAATTACATAGAATTACATAGAATAGACCAGGTTGGAAGAGACCTTCAAGGTCATCGTGTCCAATCCAACCCACCTAAACAACTAACCCATGGCACCAAGCACCCCATCAAGTCTCCTCTTGAACACCTCCAGTGATGGTGACTCCACCACCTCCCCAGGCAGCACATTCCAATGGGCAATCATTCTCTCTGTGTAGAACTTCTTCCTAACCTCCAACCTAAACCTCCCCTGGCACAGCTTGAGACTGTGTCTTCTTGTTCTGGCGCTGGTTGCCTGGGAGAAGAGACCAACCTCTGCCTGTCTACAACCTCCCTTCAGGTAGTTGTAGAGAGTAATAAGGGCACCCCTGAGTCTCCTCTTCTCCAGGCTAAGTAACCCCAGCTCCCTCAGCCTCTCTTCACAGGGCTGTGTTCCAAACCCCTCACCAACCTCATTGCCCTTCTCTGGACACCTTCCAGCAAGTCAACCTCCTTCTTAAACTGAGGGGCCCAAAACTGGACACAGGATGTGAGGGCGATCTGGCTGCGACATCTGTCACCCCATTGATCGCCAGGGTTGATTCGGCTGATCTGGCTGGCTAGGCGGGTGTCCCCTTCCTCCCTCACCGCTCCATGTGCGTCCCTCCCGAAGCTGCGCGCTCGGTCGAAGAGGACGACCTTCCCCGATAGAGACGGTACCGTTCATCGGTCAAGGGTATACGGTAGCAACTGCGCACCTGAAGGATGGCCAAGGGCTCAGGTCCAGCCAACATGGATTCAGGAAGGGCAGATCCTGCCTCTCCAACCTGATCTCTTTCTATGATCAGGTGACCCGCCTGGTGGATGTGGGGAGGCCTGTGGATGTGGTCTACCTAGACTTCAGCAAGGCCTTTGACACCATCCCCCACAGCAAACTGCTGTCTAAGCTGTCAGCCCGTGGCTTGGACCATTACACTCTGTGCTGGGTTAGGAACTGGCTGGAGGGCCGGGCCCAGAGAGTGGTAGTGAACGGTGCCACATCCAGCTGGAGGCCAGTCACCAGTGGTGTCCCCCAGGGATCAGTGCTGGGCCCTGTCCTCTTCAACATCTTCATTGATGGTCTGGATGAAGGGGTCGAGTCAGTCATCAGCAAGTTTGCAGATGACACAAAGTTAGGGGCAGATGTTAGTCAGTTAGAGGGTGGAAAGGCTCTGCAGAGGGACCTCGACCGACTGGACAGATGGGCAGAGTCCAATGGGATGGCATTGAACAAGTCCAAGTGCCGAGTGCTGCACTTTGGCCACAGCAACCCCATGCAGAGCTACAGGCTGGGGTCGGAGTGGCTGAGAGCTGCCAAACAGAGAGGGACCTGGGGGTGCTGATTGACAGCCACCTGAATATGAGCCAGCAGTGTGCCCAGGTGGCCAGGAGGGCCAATGGCATCCTGGCCTGCATTAGGAATAGTGTGGCCAGCAGGAGCAGGGAGGTCATTGTGCCCCTGGACTCTGCTTTGGTTAGGCCGCACCTTGAGTACTGTGTCCAGTTCTGGGCCCCTCAGTTTAGGAAGGACATCGAAACACTTGAGTGTGTCCAGAGAAGGGCAACAAGGCTGGGGAGAGGCCTTGAACACAAGCCCTATGAGGAGAGGCTGAGGGAGCTGGGATTGTTTAGCCTGGAGAAGAGGAGGCTCAGGGGTGACCTCATTGCCCTCTACAACTACCTGAAGGGTGGTTGTAGCCAGGAGGGGGTTGGCCTCTTCTCCCAGGCAGCCAGCACCAGAACAAGGGGACACAGTCTCAAGCTGCGCCAGGGGAGGTTCAGACTCGAGGTGAGGAGGAAGTTCTTCACCGAGCGAGTCATTCGGCATTGGAACGGGTTGCCCAGGGAGGTGGTTGAGTCATCGACCCTGGAGGCGTTCAAGGGGAGATTGGACGTGGCACTTGGTGCCATGGTCTAGGCATGGGATCTGTGTTGATAGGTTGGACTCGATGATCCCCGAGGTCCTTTCCAACCTAAGTGATACTGTGATACTGTGTGATACTGTGACTCAAGCTGTGGCCTAACCAGTGCAGTGTACAGGGGCACAATGACCTCCCTGCTCCTGCTGGCCACACTCTTCCTGAGGCAGGCCAGGAGGCCATTGGCCTTCTTGGCTGTATGGGCACACTGCAGGCTCATGTTCAGCCTACCATCAACCAGTACCCCCAGGTCCCTCTCTGCCTGGCTGCTCTCCAGCCACTCTGCCCCCAGCCTGTAGCTCTGCCTGGGGTTGTTGTGGCCAATGTGCAGCACCTGGCACTTGGATGTGTTCAATCTCCTGCCCTTGGCCTCTGCCCATCTGTCCAGCCTGTCGAGGTCCCTCTGCAGAGCCTCTCCACCCTCCAGCAGATCAACTCCTGCCCCCAGCTTGGTGTTGTCAGCAAATGTACTGATGATGGACTCAATGCCTTCATCCAGACCATCAATAAAGATGTTAAAGAGCACAGGGCCCAGCACTGATCCCTGGGGCACACCACTAGTGCCTGGGTGCCAGCTGGCTGTGGCACCATTCACCACAATGTAAGTTAGATAGGGCTGCAGCTGCTTATAGTACAGGTGAAGCTTTGAGAGCTTGAATTTTGAGAGCATGGTAGGGGGATGGGGGGGTGGGAGGATGATAGTGCCAGCTCTACACACAAAACTACAGATGAACCTTGTTTCCTTAAGCATTCATGACCCTTCCTCAGGCCAGTCAAATTCCTCTTGTATCAAAGTTTAATCTCTCAAAGTCTTTGTAGGTTTGGAAGCAAATAGCAGCCTCCAGTACTCAACATGCTTCAGGCCAAGGTGTTAGTCATCTCTTTTCCTCACACCTGTCCATACAAATGCCTTCCAGTGGAAGAGAGGGGTACCCCTGGGACCATTTCTGTGTTGCCTTTTGGTAACAGGAAGAAATTGTCTGAGCTGCTGCAGTCAGTGTGTTGTGAAGCTGCTAGGAGAAGTTTTCCAGTGATGAATGTGCAGGTTTGACTGCAGCCACTAATGGCTGCCCCTGCACTCAGCACTGCTGTGGCCACTGTGTCCCGTTCTGGGGCCCTCAGTTTAAGTAGGATATGGGAAGGGAAGGGAAGGGAAGGGAAGGGAAGGGAAGGGAAGGGAAGGGAAGGGAAGGGAAGGGAAGGGAAGGGAAGGGAAGGGAAGGGAAGGGAAGGGAAGGAAGGGAAGGGGAGGGAGGGGAGGGGGGAGGGAAGGGGAGGGGAAGGGAGGGGAGGAGAATGGAATAGAATAAACCAGGTGAGAAGAGACCTTCAAAATCATTTTGTCCAACCCAACACCATCTAATCAACTAAACCATGCAACCTAGCATCCTATCAAGTCTCCTTCTGGACACCTCCAGTGATGGTGACTCCACCAGCTCCCCAGGCAGCCCATTCCAATGGACAATCACTCTCTCTGTGTAAAACTTCCTCCTAACCTCCAGCCTAAACCTGCCCTGGCGCAGAGAGGGGCAACGAGGCTGGGGAGAGGTCTGGAGCACAACCCTATGAGGAGAGGCTGAGGGAGCTGGGGTTGCTTAGCCTGGAGAAGAGGAGGCTCAGGGGGGACCTTCTTGCCATCTACAGCTACCTTAAGGGATGTTGTAGCCAGGTGGGGGTTGGTCTCTTCTCTCAAGCCACCAGCACCAGAACAAGAGGACACAGTCTCAAGCTGCACCAGGGGAGGTTTAGGCTCAAGGTGAGGAGAAAGTTCTTCACTGAGAGAGTTGTTAGCCATTGGGATGTGCTGCCCAGGGAGGTGGTGGAGTCACCATCGCTGGAGGTGTTCAAGAGGGGATTGGACGTGGCACTTGGTGCCATGGTCTAGTCCTGAGGTCTGTGTTGACAGCTTGGACTTGATGATCTTTGAGCTCTCTTCCAACCTTGGTCATTCTGTGATTCTGTGGATGAGGCACTTGGTGCCATGGTTTAGTTGATCAGATGGTGTTGGGTGATAGGTTGGACTCGATGATCTCAAAGGTCTTTTGCAGCCTGGCTCACTCTGTATTCTGCATACTGTATTCTTTATTCTGTATTCTGTATTCCATGTCCACCTTATGAAAGCACTGCAGTAAGCAGAAGCATAGTTTTGGCTTCTGTTGCAGTTGTTGTTCTGACTCTTGAGAAATCTCAGGAATTTCATCTGTGCCTGGCATCACAAATCACAGCTCCACAACTTGTGTTTGTCCTCTTAGAGGGGCTGTGCTGAACACTCCAGTTCACTCACCTACCAGTGTGATCACACTCGATGGGTTCAGGCCTTTGCAGTGTTGCAAATTAGAGCCTTGAGTGATGGATCAAAGGGGCAGAAGGAGATCAAATGCTTACTGCCTTGGCCAGTCCAAGATTGGTGTGTAGCAGCTGTAAAGCTAGCAGGAGGCAGTTTCAGAGTAAATAAAAAGAGATGGTTCTGTACTCAGAATGTAATTGAGCTGTTGGATTCCTTGCCAGAACATGTGAATGTGAGGATGGTATTTGCTAAAGGCTTACGTGACCTTAGAGGAGACCAAAGAGAGATGTGAAAGAAAATCCATCAGAAGGTGCTAAGATTGAGAGGACAGCTGATTTAGAACTTAACATGAGCCAGCAGTGTGCCCATACAGCCAAGAAGGCCAATGTCATCCTGGCCTGCATCAGGAAGAGTGTGGCCAGCAGGAGCAGGGAAGTCATTGTGCCCCTGGACTCTGCATTGGTTAGGCCACACCTTGAGTCCTGTGCCCAGTTCTGGGCCTCTCAGTTTAAGAAGGACATCAAGAAACTTAATGTGTGCAGGGAAGGGCAACAAGGCTGGGGAGGAGTTTGGAGCACAGCCCTGTGAGGAGAGGCTGAGGGAGCTGGGGTTGCTTAGCCTGGAGAAGAGGAGGCTCAGGGGAGACCTTCTTGCTCTCTATAACTACCTGAAGGGAGGTTGTAGCCAGGGGAGGGTTGGTCTCTTCTCCCAGGCAACCAGCACCAGAATAAGAGGGCACAGTCTCAAACTGCACCAGGGGAGGTTTAGGCTGGAGGTGAGGAGCAAGTTCTTCCCAGAAAGTGATTTGCCATTGGAATGTGCTGCCCAGGGAGGTGGTGGAGTCACCATCCCTGGAAGTGTTCAAGAGGGGATTGGATGTGGCACTTGAAGCCATGGGTTAGTTAGTCATGAGGTAATAGAATCATAGAATTATTAGGGTTGGAAGTGACCTCAAGGATCATCTAGTTCCAAACCCCCTGCCATAGGCAGGGACTCCTCACACTATCAGGTTGCTCACAGCCACATCCAGCCTGGCCTTCAAAACCTCCAGGCGTGAGGCTTCCACTACCTCCCTGGGCAACCTGTGCCAGTGTCTCACCACCCTCATGGGGAACAACTTCTTCCTAACATCCTATCTGAATCTACCCATTTCTAGTTTTGTTACATTCCTCCCAGTCCTATCACTCCCTGACACCCTAAAGAGTCCCTCCCCAGCTTTCTTCTAGCCCCCTTCAGATACTGGTAGGTGTTGGGTGCTAGGTTGGACTTGATGATCTCTGAGGTCTTTTCCAACCTTATTGATTCAGTGATTTAAGAGATCCCATGCCACAAAAGCCTGGTGGACACTGGGGTGCATACCCAGTAGGAGAATCATGCATGGCTCCTCTGTCTTTAGGCTCCTTAGTAAATATGTGCTTTTGGCCCCCTTGCTGGAGTCACAACCCTGGACAAAGCAGACCTTTAGAATGGAATGGAATAGAATTAACCAGCTTGGAAAAGACCTTTGAGATCATCAAGTCCAACCTTTCACCCAACACCATCTAATCAACTAAACCATGGCACCAAGTGCCTCATTCAGTCTCTTCCTAAACACCTCCAGTGATCGAGACTCCACCACCTCCCTGGGCAGCACATTCCAAAGGCCAATCTCTCTTTCTGTGAAGAACTTCTTCCTAACATCCAGTCTAAACCTCCCCTGGTGCAGCTTGAGACTGTAGTCTGGTCCTGTACTACTCCTCTCAGGCTCTGGTTTCCAGCCCATTACATCCTTGTGTTCCACCACTCCTCCACTCCCCCAGTTAACACAGCTTGCATCATGGCTAAATGAAGGTTTTTCTTTCTAACCATGGAAGTAACATTTGAGGAGAAAGGCAATGAAAGCAAAGGCAAGAGTAGCTCTGCTAAGGTTTCATGTAGCCATTTACCTCTGCTTTTGCTATCTCTGAGCACGCTGGAGGCTGCAGCACAGACCTTTCTATGTGGTTGAGTCTGGAAACAGTCTGGAAACAGCCTAGCAGAGCTCATTAGATGCTCTTTCTGAGCTATAAGGCTCTTCCAGCTTGCCAACAGCTGTGGTGATACAGGAGCAGGAACACCATGTAACTGTGCTGCAGCATATTGTCTTACTCATGCAGGTTGTCTTTGGGATCTCTGCACTGTACTCCAGGGAGCAAACCCTAAAATCCTCATCGGTGCATGGCAGAGAAGTCTTACAGGGTTGGACTTCTGTCATCACATCAGAAAGCACAAACAAGCCTGCAGGTTAGCTTCCTGCTCTGCTGGAAAAAGAGCACTATTTGCTGTTCATAGTAGCATAGTATCATAGTATCAGTCAGAGTTTGAAGGGACCACAAGGATCATCCAGTTCCAACCCCCCTGCCATAGACAGGGACACCCCACACTTAATCAGGCTGGCCACAGCCTCATCCAGCCTGCTCTTAAACACCTCCAGGGACGGGGCCTGAACCACCTCCCTGGACAACCCATTCCAGGGCTTCACCACTCTCATGGGGAAGAACTTCCTCCTCACCTCCAGCCACAATCTCCCCACCTCCAGCTTCAGTCCATTCCCCCTAGTCCTAGCACTACCTGAGATCCTGAGCAGTCCCTCCCCAGCCTTCTTGGAGGCCCCCTTCAGATACTTGAAGGCCACAATGAGGTCACCTGGGAGCCTTCTCTTCTGCAGACTGAACAGCCCCAACTCCTTCAGTCTGCCCTCATAGGAGAGGTGCTCCAGCCCTCTGCTCATCCTCGTGGCCCTTCTCTGGACACCTTCCAGCACCTCCAGATCCCTCTTGGAATAGGGGCTCCAGAACTGGAGGCAGGACTCCAGGTGGTGTCTCAGCAGAGCTGAGCACAGGGGGAGAATCACCTCCCTTGCCCTGCTGGCCACACTTCTCCTGATGCAGCCCAGGACCTGATTGGCTTTGCAGGCTGTTCATTTTAGAAGACAAGTTGGAAATATCACCAGACCTGGCAATGGTGCAGACCTCAGACACAGTTAGTATTGATCAGACCCCTAATCTAACAGTACCTTTTCCCCCTGTTTAGCTGATTCTTGTCAGCCTGGTTTGCAGGACCTTTAATTTTTCTCCCTCCCCTGAGACTACCACTTTCAGCAGTGAGAAAATATACTGCTTTATGCCTAACACTTGCCATAGGCTGTATTTAAGTCTCATCTGTATTGATGATCTGGGTGACTGCATTGAGTCAGTCATCAGTAAATTTGCAGATGACACCAAGCTGGGGGCAGGAGTTGATCTGCTGGAGGGTAGAGAGGCTCTGCAGAAGGACCTGGACAGGCTGGACAGATGGGCAGAGTCCAAGGGCAGGAGATTGAACACATCCAAGTGGCAGGTTCTGCACATTGGCCACAACAACCCCAGGCAGTGCTACAGGCTGGGGTCAGAGTGGCTGGAGAGCAGCCAGGCAGAGAGGGACCTGGAGGTGCTGGTGGATGGTAGGCTGAACATGAGGCAGCAGTGTGCCCAGGCAGCCAAGAAGGCCAATGGCATCCTGGTCCGGATCAGGAAGAGTGTGGCCAGCAGGAGCAGGGAGGTCATTGTGCCCCTGTACACTGCACTGGTTAGGCCACACCTTGAGTCCTGTGTCCAGTTCTGGGCTCCTCAGTTTAGGAAAGATATTGAGTTGCTGGAAGGTGTCCAGAGAAGGGCAACAAAGCTGGGGAGGGGTTTGGAGCACAGCCCTGTGAGGAGAGGCTGAGGGAGCTGGGGTTGCTTAGCCTGGAGAAGAGGAGACTCAGGGGTGACCTTATCACTCTCTACAACTCCCTGAAGGGAGGTTGTAGATAGGTGGATGATTGTCTCTTCTCCCAGGCAACCAGCACCAGAACAAGAGGACACAGTCTCAGGTTGTGCCAGGGGAGGTTTAGGTTGGATGTTAGGAAGGAGTTCTACACAGAGAGAGTGATTGCCTATTGGAATGGGCTGCCTGGGGAGGTGGTGGAGTCACCATCATTGGAGGTGTTCAGGAGGAGACTTGATGGGGTGCTTGGTGCCATGGGTTAGTTGTTTAGGTGGTGTTGGATTGGTTGAAGGGTTGGACACGATGATCTTGAAGGTCTCTTCCAACCTGGTCTATTCTATTCTATTCTATTCTATTCTATTCTATTCTATTCTATTCTATTCTATTCTATTCTATTCTATCCTATCCTATCCTATCCTATCCTATCCTATCCTATCCTATCCTATCCTATCCTATGTAAGTGTAGAGAGACAATAAGTGACTGGGTTTGGTGTTCCAGTTGCTTGTTCTGTTTGTGCTTTTTGATGCTTAGCCTGTTGGGTGCCAGTTTGTTTGCTTAACTCTTTCTTCCTAATTGAGGGAGTCTGTGCCCACCTCTGCTCTGCTCTTTCTCTTCATCTGTTCACTGTAGTACCAAATCAAGCCCTTCTTTTTGAGCTAACAAGCAGCTTTGCTTGGAGCTGCAGCAGCAGATTTTGTAGGTCAAGGTTTTCTGTTAACAAACTCTTGGAAAACAAAATGAATCCATTCCTCTGACCTGCTGCTGCAAAACAAGAACACTGTCTGTCTGAATCCCTGACATGTGAAAAGCCAACATTGCTTTTCATTTAGGAATTGCAGGATAATTAGACATTACTGGCATTGTGCAGCCTTGGTGTTGCACTGTGTCGGCATCTGTGCCTTCTCCATAACTGCAGAGTCCCCAGGGGATGGTCACTGACAAAGACCCTCAGCACTCCTCTTCACCTCCTAGTGCTCAGGTGTTGTAGATGGTGTTGGGTGATAGGTTGGTCTTGATGATCTCAAAGGTCTTTTCCAACCTGGTTAATTCTATTCTATTCTATTCTATTCTATTCTATTCTATTCTATTCTATTCTATTCTATTCTATTCTATTCTATTCTATTCTATTCTATTCTATTCTACTCTACTCTACTCTACTCTACTCTACTCTACTCCATTCCATTCCATTCCATTCCATTCCATTCCATTCCATTCCATTCTTTCCTATTCCTATTCCTATTCTATTCCATTCCTATTCTATTCTACTCTGCTCTATTCTATGCTATTACACTCTATTCCTATTCTAGTCCCATTCCTATTCCTTCTCTATTCCTATTCTATTCTATTCTATTCTATTCTATTCTATTCTATTCTATTCTATTCTATTCTATTCCTATTCCATTCTGTGATTAAGGAAGTAGAATAGACTAGAAATAGAAATAGAATATAAATAGAATAGAATAGAATAGAATAGAATGATTAAGGAAGTAGAATAAAAATAGAAAAGAAAAGAAAAGAAAAGAGAAAAGACAAGAAAAGACAAGACAAGAAAAGAAAAGAAAAGAAAAGAAAAGAAAAGAAAAGAAAAGAAAAGAGAGGAGAAAAGAGAGGAAAAGAGAAGAAAAGAGAAGAAAAGAGAAGAAAAGAGAAGAAAAGAGAAAAGAAAAGAAAAGAAAAGAAAAGAAAAGAAAAGAAAAGAAAAGAAAAGAAAAGAAAAGAAAAGAAAAGAAAAGAAAAGAAAAGAAAAGAAAAGAAAAGAAAAGAAAAGAAAAGAAAAGAAAAGAAAAGAAAAGAAAAGAAAAGAAAAGAAAAGAAAAGAAAAGAAAAGAAAAGAAAAGAAAAGAAAAGAAGAGAAAAGAAAAGGAGAAAAGAAAAAGAATAGAATAGACCAGGTTGGAAGAGACCTTCAAGATCATCAAGTCCAACCTATCACCCAACACCATCTTATCAACTAAACCATGGCATCAAGCACCCCATTCCAGTCTCTTCCTAAACACCTCCAGTGATGGTGACTCCACCACCTCCCTGGGCAGCACATTCCAATGGCCAATCTCTCTTTCTCTGAAGAACTTCTTCCTAACATCCAGCCTAAACCTCCCCTGGCACAGCTTGAGACTGTGTCCTCTTGTTCTGGTGCTGGTTGCCTGGGAGAAGAGACCAACCCCCACCTGGCTACAACCTCCCTTCAGGGAGTTGTAGAGAGCAAGAAGGTCTCCCCTGAGCCTCCTCTTCTCCAGGCTAAGCAACCCCAGCTCCCTCAGCATCTCCTCACAGGGCTGTGCTCCAAACCCCTCCCCAGCTGTGTGCCCTTCTCTGGACACCTTCCAGCAACTCAACATCTTTCCTAAACTGAGGGGACCAGAACTGGACACAGGACTCCCGGTGAACATCTTTATTCCTGAAGCCACACAACAGTATCATTTTCTGAAGCTGAAGGAGCTCAAACAGAGTGTTAAATGCTAATGCCCATGATGTGAAACTCTTCCCAGCACAGACAGAGAGAGCTTTTTGGGAGACTGTAGCTTTAGCTGTGTGTGGTCCTCCTACAGCAGCCATTTTTAGGAGAAGGAGTCAACTGTCTAGTCCTACAGGAGATTGTGTGGCTGCTTTCAGGAAGGAAGGCAACTGAGCTTTCTTTTTCTGAGTGCTTGCTCATCCATGTTCCTCAGGTGGCATCATACATCTCCCTCCTACCTTCCCCAGCCCCTGCCATGCTTCTTCTCTGCTGACACTTTGTTGTGAGTGAGGGTGAGGATTGGTGTCGGCAGTGTTTGGAGACAAGGCTCTGCGTGATGCATTGCTCCTATGTGACCTACAGAATGCCAAGTTCAGGAGCAATTTAATCCCATAATGTTAATTTGCTGGTCATGCAGTGCCTCCTGCCTTATGGATTGCTTTTCTTTAAGCCTGGGAAATCATGCAAGCTTGCCTCTCCAAATGAAAGCACCTTCAGGTTTGTCTAAGGAGCAGTTGTTTCCCTGGCAGGCTGAGGATTTCTGCCTTATGTTGCAGGACAGGAGATATAATTAGGGGTGGGCAATAGTGATCTAGCAAGGATGAAATAATCCAAGCCTAAGAAAACAGTTTTATTATGTCATAGACCCAAGTTGCCTTGTGCCCTTCATCCTCAATCCTCATTCATGAGTCAAGAGAACACAACACAAGGCAACACAACCACTTTCATGCAAATAAATTTATGGATGAGGCACTGCCATTATTACATTGTAGTGTTCGTTTGCCTGTCCTTCTTCTGCTTGGTTCTACTTTTGCAGGTGACACCAAGCTGGGGGCAGGAGTTGATCTGCTGGAGGGTAGAGAGGCTCTGCAGAGGGACCTGGACAGGCTGGACAGATGGGCAGAGTCCAAGGGCAGGAGATTGAACACATCCAAGTGCCAGGTTCTGCACATTGGCCACAACAACCCCATGTAGAGCTACAGGCTGGGGTCAGAGTGGCTGGAGAGCAGCCAGGCAGAGAGGGACCTGGGGGTACTGGTTGATGGTAGGCTGAACATGAGCCAGCAGTGTGCCCAGGCAGCCAAGAAGGCCAATGGCATCCTGGCCTGCCTCAGGAACAGTGTGGCCAGCAGGAGCAGGGAGGTCATTGTGCCCCTGGTCTCAGCACTGGTTAGGCCACACCTTGAGTCCTGTGTCCAGTTCTGGGCTCCTCAGTTTAGGAAAGATGTTGAGTTGCTGGAAGGTGTCCAGAGAAGGGCAACAAAGCTGGGGAGGGGTTTGGAACACAGCCCTGTGAGGAGAGGCTGAGGGAGCTGGGGTTGCTTAGCCTGAAGAAGAGGAGGCTCAGGGGAGATCTTCTTGCTCTTTACAACTACCTGAAGGAAGGGAGGTTGTAGCCAGGTGGAGGTTGGTCTCTTCTCCCAGGCACCCAGCACCAGAACAAGAGGACACAGTCTCAGGCTGTGCCAGGGGAGGCTTAGGCTGGATGTTAGAGTAGGACCCAGGAAGAAATTATTTCAGAAAGAGAGATTGGCCATTGGAATGTGCTGCCCAGGAAGGTGGTGGAGTCACCATCACTGGAGGTGTTTAGGAAGAGACAGGATGGGGTGCTTGGTGCCATGGTTTAGTTGATTAGATGGTGTTGGGTGATAGGTTGGACTCGATCTCTAAGTTCTTTTCCAACCTGGTTAATTCAATTCTGTTCTGTTCTATTCTATTCTATTCTATTCTATTCTACTCTATTCTATTCTACTCTATTCTGTTCTATTCTGTACTATTCCATTCTATTCTATTCTATTCTATTCTATTCTATTCTATTCTATTCTATTCTATTCTATTCTATTCTATTCTATTCTATTCTATTCCATTCCATTCCATTCCATTCCATTCCATTCCATTCCATTCCATTCCATTCTATTCTATTCTATTCTACTCTTTTATATTCCATTCCACTCCAGTCTATTCTGTTCTATATACTGTTATGTTGTTGTTATATTTCTTTTAGGCTGCAGTGACATTTTAAATGTCAGTCCAACTTTTAGTACCTGTGGAGTCTTTCAAAGTCTTTCAGTGAAAAGTGATGCTTTGGCATCCTAGGAGCAACAGCTTGTTCCAGGCTTTGTGCTTATGCAGGCTGTGGATTTGACAGCACCTAGAGCAGCATGCTGCTTCAAAGCATGCAGATTTGTTGTGGAGCTTTTTCAGACTGGCTTGTACCTTGCACCTTGGGAGATTTGTGGCCACAAAGGGTTTTGCATCTAAGTGGTCTGTGTGATGGTGTTTGCTTGTTCATATCCTAGAGGCTGAGCAGGATTTGGGGGGTCTGTCAGGGGAGCTTTCATGGTGACTTTTCACAGCAGTCTTACCTATGCAAGGTCAGTGGCTTCTGTGGAGTTTGTGGATGGTGTCCATTTGAAAATAACTTGTGAAGGAAAGGAAGGAGATTGACCCATATGTAAAGAACTGCATTTTACTGTGAGTCCAACCTGGGTGATTCTGTGATTCTGAGCCTTTGGTTTGTAGGTAGTTAATGCATTTGGACAAACTCTGAGTGAGTTTTGGGGAGATGTGAACAGTTCCCTATCCTGCTATGCCTAAAATGTATCACAGTCTCACACAGTATCACTAAGGATGGAAGAGACCTCGAGGATCATTGAGTCCAACCTGTCAACACAGACCTCATGCCTAGACCATGGCACCAAGTGCCACGTCCAATCCCCTCTTGAACACCTCCAGGGATGGAGACTCCACCACCTCCCTGGGCAGCACATTCCAGTGATGAACAACTCGCTCCTCACCTCGAGTCTAAATCTCCCCTGTCACAGCTTGAGACTGTGTCCTCTTGTTCTGGTGCTGGTTGCCTGGGAGAAGAGACCAACCCCTTCCTGGCTACAACCACCTTTCAGGGAGTTGTAGACAGCAAGAAGGTTTCCCCTGAGCCTCCTCTTGTCCAGGCCAAACAACCCCAGCTCCCTCAGCCTCTCCTCACAGGGCTGTGCTCAAGGCCTCTCCCCAGCCTTGTTGCCCTTCTCTGGACACCTTCAAGTGTTTTGATGTCCTTCTTAACTGAGGGGCCCAGAACTGGACACAGTAGAGTGATCTGATCTTTTAACAGTTCAGTTTGGAAAAGCTCCACTTGGAACCACATAGTGTCATAGTATCATAGTATCATAGTACCATAGTATCAGTCAGGGTTGGAAGGGACCACAAGGATCATCTAGTTCCAATCCCCCTGCCATGGGCAGGGACACCCCACACTACATCAGGCTGGCCACAGCCTCAGCCAGCCTGCTCTTAAACACCTCCAGGGACAGGGCCTCAACCACCTCCCTGGATAACCCATTCCAGGGCTTCACCACTCTCCTGGGGAAGAACTTCCTCCTCACCTCCAGCCTCAATCTCCCCACCTCCAGCTTCAGTCCATTCCCCTTACTCCTATCACTGCCTGAGATCCTGAGAAGTCCCTCCTTAGCCTTCCTGTAGGCCCCCTTCAGATACTGGAAGGCCACAATGAGGTCACCCTGGAGCCTTCTCTTCTCCAGACTGAACAGCCCCAACTCCTTCAGTCTGTCCTCATAGCACATCCTTGATGAGCCTAACTTTTAGAGAGCGGGTTCATTCTGCTGGAGTATTTTGTAGAGGCTGGGTTTCCTCATTTGGTAAATTGATAGTGCAGTGTGCTTCGGATACTGCTGCCTGCTCTGGAGTTGCAGAGTCCTTCTCTAAATGCATTCCTGATGCTTTTGTTACTGCTGCCTGCTCTGGAGATGCAGAGTCCTTCTCTAAATGCATCCCTGATGCTTCAGTTACTGAGCCTGCTCTGGAGATGCGGAGTCCCTCTCTCAATGCATCTCTGATGCTTCAGTTACTGCTGCCTGCTCTGGAGATGCAGAGTCCCTCTCTCAATGCATCTCTGATGCTTCAGTTACTGCTGCCTGCTCTGGAGATGCAGAGTCCCTCTCTCAGTGCATCTCTGATGCTTCAGTTACTGCTGCCTGCTCTGGAGATGCAGAGTCCCTCTCTCAATGCATCTCTGATGCTTCAGTTACTGCTGCCTGCTCTGGAGATGCAGAGTCCCTCTCTCAATGCATCTCTGATGCTTCAGTTACTGCTGCCTGCTCTGGAGATGCAGAGTCCCTCTCTCAATGCACCTCTGATGCTTCAGTTACTGCTACCTGCTCTGGAGATGCAGAGTCCCTCTCTCAGTGCATCTCTGATGCTTCAGTTACTGCTGCCTGCTCTGGAGATGCAGAGTCCCTCTCTCAATGCATCTCTGGTGAGGCACCTAGTTAACACCTATTGTAAGTTAGCAGTGAAATAGAAGGGTAAGTGTACCTTGCATTTGCATTCCAAGTGACTATGCATAAGATGGATTTGTTCCCTCTAAAATCCAGGAAAGAAAACCTGTTCTCAGCCTGTCTTGTGTTAGCTGTTTTCCTCACTTCTGGTATGGATTGTACTGCATTTTGCTGACACTCCTGTCACTGTTATTGGTTTTTTTCTCTCCCATATGGATGTTACTGGAAAGTTGAGAAACTACTTGATTGTTTTGTTGTTAGTGGGATTTGGGATTTTTTCCTCCTTACCAGCATTTTGCTTGAATTTTGGGTATATATGAGCTATAAGTGTGGTGGTTGGGTTCTATCACAGCATCACCAAGGTTGGAAAAGACCTCAAAAGATCATGGAGTCCAACCTGTCACCACAGACCTCATGACTAGACCATGGCACCAAGTGTCACATCCAGTCCCCTCTTGAACACCTCCAGGGATGGTGACTCCACCACCTCCCCAGGCAGCACATTCCAATGGCTAACAACTCTCTCAGTGAAGAACTTTCTCCTCACCTCGAGCCTAAACTTCCCCTGGCACAGCTTGAGACTGTGTCCCCTTGTTCTGGTGCTGGTTGCTTGAGAGAAGAGACCAACCCCCACCTGGCTACAACCACCTTTCAGGGAGTTGTAGAGAGCAAGAAGGTCTCCCCTGAGCCTCCTCTTCTCCAGGCTAAGCAACCCCAGCTCCCTCAGCCTCTCCTCACAGGGCTGTGCTCAAGGCCTCTCCCCAGCCTTGTTGCCCTTCTCTGGACACCTTCAAGTGTCTCGATGTCCTTCCTAAACTGAGGGGCCCAGAACTGGACACAGGACTCAAGCTGTGGCCTAACCAATGCAGAGTCCAGGGGCACAATGACTTCCCTGCTCCTGCTGGCCACACTATTCCTGATGCAGGCCAGGATGCCATTGGCCTTCTTGGCCACCTGGGCACACTGCTGGCTCATGTTTAGGCAGCTGTCGATCAGCACCCCCAGGTCCCTCTCTGGCAGCTCTCAGCCACTCCGACCCCAGCCTGTAGCTCTGCATGGGGTTGCTGTGGCCATGATAGACAAGGCTTACACTTCAGAGTCAGTACAGTTTCTCTTTGCATTTGATGATGATTTTTCAGTCTGCTTTTGTGAAGAGACTGATCTGCAGCGCTCTTGGTGACATTAGTTTCTGTTGTTCCTTAGAAGCAATTTAAGGTGTTCAGGAGGGGATTGGACGTGGCACCTGGTGCCACGGTCTAGTAGGCATGAGGTCTTGGGTGACAGGTGGGACTTGGTGGTCCTTGAGGTCTTTTCCAACCTTGTTGATTCTATGGTTCTATATGATTCTAAAGCTTTAACACATAAATGGGCTGGATGTGAGGAGGAAGTTCTTCCCCATGAGAGTGGTGAAGCCCTGGAATGGGTTGTCCAGGGAGGTGGTTGAGGCCCTGTCCCTGGAGGTGTTTAAGCCCAGGCTGGCTGAGGCTCTGGGCAGCCTGATCTAGTGTGGGGTGTCTCTGCCCATGGCAGGGGGGTTGGAACTGGATGATCCTTGTGGTCCCTTCCAACCCTGACTGATACTATATGATACTATGACTTCTCAGGCTCTCAGGTAGTGCTAGGACTAGGGGGAATGGAATGAAGCTGGAGGTGGGGAGATTGAGGCTGGAGGTGAGGAGGAAGTTCTTCCCCATGAGAGTGGTGAAACCCTGGAATGGGTTGTCCAGGGAGGTGGTTGAGGTGTTTAAGCCCAGGCTGGATGAGGCTCTGGGCAGCCTGATGTATTGTGGGGTGTCCCTGCCCATGGCAGGGGGGTTAGAACTAGATGTTCCTTGTAGTCCCTTCCAACCCTGACTGATACTATGATACTGTGATACTAAGATTTGATAGCTAGTGAAGGTGAGGAGGAAGAGGGTATTAGAGTGATGCACTTTAAGTGCCAGCAGGTGGTCTACTCCAAACTGCTAGCACGAGTTGCTTTTAGTAAGCCATTGTGCATAGTAAAGGCTCTGTTAATTCCCTGTCCTTGCAAGCAGAAATGATTGGTAGGAAGCAGTGACTTTGCCATTGTGGGATGTCATGGCTGGAAACCCTCTTACCTGAAACTCTGTGAAACATTTTTTATTAAGCATTTGAGATGGCTCTGCAATTAGAAAATCCAACACTCTGTGGAGAATCAACCTCGTCTCCCATAACAAAAGTCACCCCCCCCCTCCCCACCCCCACCCCCTCCCCAGCATTATTTGTTTGGTTTACACACACTTTGGCAATTGCCATTAATGTAGTAACACAGTTACAGATTGGATTCTTAAGTCAGTTGAGAAATCATTTAGCGTCAGGCTGAGGTTTTCGCTTTTGCCTCCTCCACATTCAACACAATAGATTGGCATAAACACTACCACACGTTCAAAGTCATTTATTCCAGGGGAAAATCCAGTCTGGAGCTTTGTTTTTTTTGGTGAGCCAAACACATCCTAAGCTTGCCTGTTAGGTGGAAATGCTCTCACTGCTGCTGCTCCTCAGAGCAGCGTGGTGTGTGTGCACGTCAAGTCATACAAGGAACACACAAAAATTCAGCTGGCTGAAAGGCAGCACGGAGGAAACATGTATGACAAAGAGCATCAGACATTCAACCTGTGGCCTCACAATGTTGAGCAGATCGTTTTGGTTATTAAATTCAGGCATAGAACTCTGTTCCTGCTCAGCTTAAGGAAGGCAGAGCTGGATGTCATGAGGAGATTTACATACCATTAGCTCCCATCGGTCGGTTAGCAGCCGGTCTCGGTGGTACAAGGCTAGTTTCGATAACGTGGTGCCAGGAGGCTGCAGGGTCAAGGTTTACTGGCTGCATGCTCGTTTCCTCTGCCTTCTGTGATTACTTGATAAAATGCAGTGCATCACTGTGCACAATCGAGCCCTTTGAGCAATCCAGGCTGGTCAGCAGTCTAAACCCGCATTTTAAAGCCGTCATGATGGCCTCAAACTTCAGAGTCTCCAGGGTGCAGACGAAGGTGTTGTCCTCCTTCAGCACCAGCCGGGTGCCGTTCTCGGACTTTATGAAGTACTTGAACTGGATAATATTTGAAGACACAGAAAACTCCTCTGGAAATCCATCCAGCCTGCTTTTGGACACCAGCACAATCCTGGCTTTTATTTTTGCAATGAAGTCGGGAGCGTTGCAAAAGATTCGAAGTCCTTGGGAGCGGTCGTGGCTGTCGGTTATTTCCAGGAAAGTGGTCTCTCGAGACGCCAGCTGCTCCTTCTCCCACCTCGATTTCACTGCCTCTGAGAGCACCTTAAGCTGGAAAAACTCAGCTTCCTGGGCCAGAAGTTGATTCTCTCGAAAGCCTTCGGGCAGAAGAAGTTCTCCATTCCGCAGGAAGTTGAGGATGTGTCTGAAGAGGAGCCCGTCTCTGTCGATGAAGTAATGACCGTCTGCATCGCAGGGGCACATTATCTTGCCATTTATGATCCCTTCCAGAAAAGAATCTGGATACCTGGTCAGTGTCTGTTTTTGTGTGATGTACAGATAGCCACCAACGTTCAGAGTAACCAGGGATGTTTTGTAGTCCTTGTCTTGCTCGGAGCCGTCGGAGTTGCTCTGTTTTTCTTCGCATTCGTTTTCCCTCCGGCTTATGTTTTTCTCCATCATCAAAGCGAGGAGGAGACGCCAGCTAGCTTGCTTTCTGCTTGTCAGCTGGCAGAGAGGTTGGTTCTGGCTTGGTGGTTGGGTGGTTGGGTGGTTTTAATTTGGAAAAAAGCCCCTTTCCCGAGCTCCAGCAGGGTGTTGGAATGGAAATGCTGCTCGCATTGCTCCGGCTGGCAGCTCGGGTTTGCAGTAGGTGGCGTGTCGGCTGTGTATGCAGGGCGATATCAGGAGTATGACTGTAAAGCAGGATTTGCATTTAACTGTATAAGGGAAGAAGGGCAGAACAGCTGTTGGTCTTGTGCTTTCAGGGTGAGAAGTTGGCATGGTTCTTGGAGGCTACTCACAGGAATGCCCCCTGTGAACCTAAGTAACAGCCTGGTTTGAATGCTTCGGGGTGTGTTTTGTCGCGTCGGCCGCTCAAAGCATGTTCAGTGCTCGTGGTGTTAAGCAGACAGCTTCATCTGTGTTTCAAGAATCTCAATTGTCACAAAGCACCTTTGCATATTTGGTTTTGGGGGGTGGGGGTGGGCAGTTACAGCCCCTGATGCATGCAGCAGGACAACACTGAAAGGAAAGGTTCTCCCTGTCTTTTGTCTGTGGAGCGTGTGCACATACAGATGCCTCAATTTATCGCACACGTGTGCAGTGGTAAGATGTTTGCACAGAAGATACTCTGGAAGTGATACTGAGGGACTTGTTGATTTGTCTGCTTTGAGTTTGTGGTGAAAGCTTCCATTTGCAGTCAGCTGGGAGTATCCACACCGACAAAGCCACTGCAGCCTGATTAGGCTTCACTTTTTTTGGCACAGAAAAGAAACTGTTTGAGAGAGGAGCTTGCTGTTCAAGTGGGTGATGCTAAGGCTATCTGGCAGCAGTTTGTTCTTTTCTCTACAGAAACGACTCAGCTGCCCTGCAGAACAAAGGGTTAGTGTGCCTACAGAGAGCTTTGAACATCACATAACGTTATAGCTTAGCAACACTTGGATGTGGGGAGGGGGGAAAACATCGGCAGAGCACACTTGATTCAAATGGCTGTCTTCTCTTCCTGAATCTCTGCTTTCAGGCTTGCTTTCTGTTGCCTCTTAAGAAAAGGTCTCCCCCTTTAAACATTTGCAGCTTGCAGCAGGAAAGGGAAAGCTCTCCACACATCTCTTGTGCGTGCTTCCTTGGGGAGCGGGTGGGAGCCGCAGCATGCATTCCCCGGCACTGGCGAGAGCGATTGCTTACCTTGGGCTGGACCTGGCGAGGAAGTCCCATGTTTTCCAAGCTGGATTTTGCACTTTCCAGTGAAAAATTTCACTAGGCATCTCCTGCTTTGCCTGATTAGCAGGGAAAAGTCAGCTTATTCCTCTGTCAGTTCTTCCACTTGGTTTCTCAGGCTTGTCTTCCTACCACTCCCACGGTCTCTAAGGCTGTTTATCGATACTGTAGAGTCATCACTGCAATATTCTTCAACTCAGGCTGGCAGAAAGAAATGCTGTTCTCCTTGCCAGGGTATACCTAGCAATGACACACTTGAGTTTTTCTGCTGCTGGATGTGATATGGTAAGCAGATATTATTCATTAGGTTTGATTTATCAGGAGTTAGTCATGGGTTTAATTTTAACTCTTTGATGCCATTGGTATGTTTAGCATAGAATAAGAATGGAATAGAATAGAGTAGAATAGAATAGAATAGAGTAGAATAGAATAGAATAGAGTAGAATAGGAGTAGAATAGAATATGAGTAGAATAGAATAGAATAGAATAGAATAGAATAGAATAGAATAGAATAGACCAGGTTAGAATAGACCAGGTTGGAAGAGACCTTCAAGATCACCGAGTCCACCCTATCACCCAACCACATCTAATCAACTAAACCATGCAACCAAGCACCCCATCCAGCCTCCTCCTGAACACCTCCAATGATGGTGACTCCACCACCTCCCCAGGCAGCCCATTCCAATGGGCAATCACTCTCTCTGTGTAAAACTTCCTCCTAATCTCCAGCCTAAAACTCCCCTGGCACAGCCTGAGACTGTGTCCTCTTGTTCTGGTGCTGGTTACCTGGGAGAAGAGACCAAACTCTGCCTGCCTACAATCCTCCTTAAGGTAGTTGTAGAGAGCAAGAAGGTCTTCCCTGAGCCTCCTCTTCTTCAGGCTAAGCAACCCCAGCTCCCTCAGCCTCTCCTTATAGGGCTGTGTTCCAAATCCCTCCCCAGCCTTGTTACCCTTCTCTGGACACCTTCCAGCAATTCAACACCCCCAGGTCCCTCTCTGTTTGGGAGCTCTCCAGCCACTCTGACCCCAGCCTGTAGCACTGCATGGGGTTGTTGTGGCCAATGTGCAGAACCTGCCACTTGGATGTGTTCAATCTCCTGCCCCTGGACTCTGCCCATCTGTCCAGCCTGTCCAGGTCCCTCTGCAGAGCCTCTCCACCCTCCAGCAGATCAACTCCTGCCCCCAACTTGGTGTCGTCAGCAAATTTACTGCTGATGGAGTCAATGCCCTCATCCAGATCATCAATAAAGATGTTAAAGAGCACAGGGCCCAGCACTGATCCTTGGGCTCCAGTCACACAGATCTCAACCAGTTTCTAATATATCAACATTTGGACTTCTGTCAAATTTAACTCCTTTCACAATTGTTGAGTGGATAATTCAGAGAATTAAAGAGCCAGTTAGTTTCAAGCATCATTTAGCTTAGTGATGGAAAATTCAGTGAGTGTACTTAGATCATGCACAGCTACAATGCTGAACTAAGTGGCTGTTTAACCCTAAGAAAAAATGTTTTCTATGATACTTTCATCTTACACAGTGATCTTGAAGTACTTTGAAGCTGAGCGAGCCATGTCCTGGCACAGATCCCTAGGGATTTCCAAGGAGAGCTGAGATCTGTAAAAGACTGGAAGTTTTTCATGGCCAGCTAAGCTGTCTACACTTCAGAGACAGCAGTGACAGAGCAGTATGTCCTCACTTAGTCTTTGGTGTTTGTCATCTTTGGTCACAACAACCCCATACAGAGCTGCAGGCTGGGGACAGAGTGGTTGAAAGGCAGCCAGGCAGAAAGGGACCTGGGGGTACTGGTTGATAGTAGGCTGCACATGAGCCAGCAGTGTGCCCAGGTGGGCAAGAAGGCCAATGGCATCCTGGCCTGGATTAGGAAGAGTGTGGCCAGCAGGAGCAGGGAAATCACTGTGCCCCTGGACTCAGCATGGTTAGGCCACACCTTGAGTCCTGTGTCCAGTTCTGGACCCCTCAGTTTAAGAAGGACATTGAGACACTTTAATGTGTGCAGGGAAGGGCAACAAGGCTGGGGAGAGGCCTTGAGCACAGCCCTGTGAGGAGAGGCTGAGGGAGCAGGGGTTGCTTAGCCTGGAGAAGAGGAGGCTCAGAGGAGACCTTCTTGCTCTCTACAACTACCTGAAGGGGGGTTGTAGCCAGGTGGGGCTTGGTCTCTTTTCCCAGGCAACCAGCACCAGAACAAGAGGACACAGTCTCAAGCTGTGCCAGGGGAGGCTTAGACTTGAGGTGAGGAGAAATTTCTTCCCAGAAAGAGTGATTGCCCATTGGAATGGGCTGCCTGGAGAGGTATCACAGTATCACAGTATCACCAAGGTTGGAAGAGACCTCAAAGATCATCAAGTCCAACCTGTCACCACAGACCTCAGGTGGAGTCATTGTCCCTGGAGGTATTCAAAAAGGGATTGGATGTGGCACTTGGTGCCATGGTTTAGTTAGTCCTGAGGTGTTTGGTGCTAGGTTGGACTTGATGATCTCTGAGATCTTTTCCAACCTTATTGATTCTATGATTCTGTTCTCAATGTTCTAACACTGGCAGTTGAAATTTTCCACTTCTGTTTGAAGGAGTAAGTATTCCCTGAAAGTTCATTGACAATTATTTCAGTGGTTTGGATGATAAAATATTCAAGATCAATTTGACGTGGAAAATCGACTCTGTGGAGATCATGAATATTTACATTTGGACCTTGAAACTTGTAGAAGTACTTTAAAATATTCATCCCCACAAAGCCATGCAGCTTTACTTCACACAGCTGGCAGTCTGTAACACAAGCTTCAAGCCTGCATATTGCTGTGAGATTTTCACAGTCTCACGGTATCACCAAGATTGGAAGAGACCTCAAAGTTCATCAAGTCCAACCTGTCACCACAGACCTCATGACTAGACCATGGCACCAAGTGCCACGTCCAGTCCCCTCTTGAACACCTCCAGGGATGGGGACTCCACCACCTCCCTGGGCAGCGCATTCCAACGGCCGACAATTCTCTCACCTCCAGCCTAAACTTCCCCTGGTGCAGCTAGAGATTGTGTCGTCTTGTTCTGGTGCTGGTTGCCTGGGGAAAGAGACCAACCCCTTCCTGGCTACAACCACACTGCAGGCTCATGTTCAGCCTACCATCAGCCAGCACCCCCAGGTCCCTCTCTGCCTAGCTGCTCTCAGCCACTCTGACCCCAGCCTGTAGCCCTGCATGGGGTTGCTGTGACCAATGTGTAGAACCCGGCACTTGGATGTGTTCAGTCTCCTGCCCTTGGCCTCTGCCCATCTGTCCAGCCTGTCGAGGTCCCTCTGCAGAGCCTCTCCACCCTCCAGCAGATCAACTCCTGCCCCCAGCTTGGTGTCATCTACTGATGATGGACTCAATGCTCTAAACCAGATCATCAATAAAGATGTTAAAGAGCATGGGGCCCAGCACTGATCCTTGGGGCTCATGTATCTGCTGTTTTACCTCCACATATGGTTTTGATATGGCCAGTCACAAGAGCATTATGTCTGTCTGCTGGTCTTCATATTCCTAAAACATCATTGCAAGACTGAGCAAGGAGCAGACAAGAAACATAAAATTGATTGAAGTGTGGCATAAATGTCTTGTGGTGAGGTAATGCATGAACTAGAATTACTTCTTTATTGAAAAGATGATTGAGAGGTGACTTTATTACAATGGATAAGTCCTTTCAAAGGGAGAAACCACCAGGTTTTAAAAGGTTCTTTTGCATAGTATAGAGAGTCATTAGGAGAACCAACCACTTGAAGCTGAAGGCAAATTAATAGTAGAAATTAAGCTGCAGTATTAGTACCACTTGAGCTAGAGATAAGTTAGTAGGTTCTGTACAGGAGAAACAGGATAAAATTTAGCTGTCTGTGATACACACAGGGGGTCTGGCAGATTTGACAGTCTGTCTCACCTGACCATTGAGTCATAGAATCAGTCAGGGTTGGAAGGGACCACAAGGATCATCTAGTTCCAACCCTCCTGCCATGGGCAGGGACACCCCACACTACATCAGACTGGCCACAGCCTCAGCCAACCTGGGCTTAAACACCTCCAGGGATGGGGCCTCAACCACCTCCCTGGACAACCCATTCCAGGGCTTCAGCACTCTCATGGGGAAGAACTTCCTCCTCACCTCCAGCCTGAATCTCCCTACCTCCAGCTTCATTCCATTCCCCCTAGTCCTATCACTAACTGAGATCTTGAGAAGTCATAGTATCATAGTATCATAGTATGCAGCCAAGAGGGCCAATGGTATCCTGGCCTGCATTAAGAACAGTGTGGCCAGCAGGAGCAGGGAGGTCATTCTGCCCCTGTACACTGCACTGGTTAGGCCACACCTCGAGTACTGTGTCCAGTTCTGGGCCCCTCAGTTTAGGAAGGATGTTGACTTGCTGGAACGAGTCCAGAGAAGGGCAACGAAGTTAGTGAGGGGCTTGGAACACAAGCCCTATGAGGAGAGACTGAGGGAGCTGGGGTTGCTTAGCCTGGAGAGGAGGAGACTCAGGGGTGACCTTATTGCTCTCTACAACTACCTGAAGGGGGGTTGTAAACAGGCAGAGGTTGGTCTCTTCTCCCAGGCAGCCAGCACCAGAACAAGAGGACACAGTCTCAGGCTGCGCCAGGGGAAGTTCAGGCTGGAGGTCAGGAGGAAGTTTTACACAGAGAGAGTGATTGCCCATTGGAACGGGCTGCCTGGGGAGGTGGTGGAGTCGCCGTCACTGGAGGTGTTCAGGAGGAGACTTGACAGGGTGCTTGGATAGATGGGTTAGTTGATTAGGTGGTGTTGGGTGATAGGTTGGACGTGATGATCTTGAAGGTCTCTTCCAACCTGGTTTATTTATTCTATTCTATTCTATTCTATTCTATGAGTCAGGGTTGGAAGGGACCACAAGCATCATCTAGGTCCAAACCCCCTGCCATGGGCAGGGACACCCCACACTACATCAGCCTGCCCAGAGCCTCATCCAGCCTGCTCTTAAACACCTCCAGGGCTGGGGCCTCAACTACCTCCCTGGACAACCCATTCCAGGGCTTCAGCACTCTCCTGGGGAAGAACTTCCTCCTTACCTCCAGCCTCAATCTCACCACCTCCAGCTTCATTCCATTCCCCCTAGTCCTAGCACTCCCTGAGATCCTGAGCAGTCCCTCCCCAGCCTTCCTGTAGGCCCCCTTCAGATACTGGAAGACCACAATGAGGTCACCTGGGAGCCTTCTCTTCTCCAGACTGAACAGCCCCAACTCCTTCAGTCTGGCCATCACTGGAGGTGTTTAGGAGGAGACTGGAGGAGGCACTTGGTGCCATGGTTTAGTTGATTAGATGGTGTTGGGTGATAGGTTGGACTCAGTGATCTCAGAGGTCTTTACCAACCTGGTTCATTCTCTGTTTTGTATGTTCCTTGGGTAAGCAGTTATGGTTTTAATTGCAGTAAGATTAAAATAGGCTGCTCTCCTTCTGAAGATGGGGATAAAATTAGCTGTCATTTTTATCCTCCACTTATTTTGGGTGCTTTGATGATTGGATTCTCTTTGCAGGTTATTTTGTTCACGCTCCCTGACTGCATTCAATGCAGGCAGTCCCTAAGTCATCACAGTGCAACAGCCTGGAGAAAGGAGAACCATGCAGTTGCCATCTCTTATTTAATATTTGGTCTTAGTGGTTAATTCTTGACATGTCAAACACCTGATGGCAAAATAAGGAAGCCTAGGGCATGCTAGCTGTGCAGGCTTGTTGTTTCTGCTTATTTCTTCGATGTCATAGAATCATAGAATCAATAAGGTTAGAAAAGACCTCAGAGATCATCAAGTCCAACCTGTCACCCAACACCTCAGGACTAAACCATGGCTTCAAGTGCCTCGTCCAATCCGCTTTTGAACACCTCCAGTGATGGTGACTCCACCACCTCCCTGGGCAGCACATTCCAATGGCCAATCTCTCTTTCTGGGAAGAACTTTCTCCTCACCTCAAGTCTAAACCTCCCCTGGTGCAGCTTGAGACTGTGTCCTCTTGTTCTGGTGCTGCTTGCCTGGGAGAAGAGATCAGTGCCCACCTGGCTACAACCTCCTTTCAGGTAGCTGTAGAGAGCAAGAAGGTCTCCCCTGAGCCTCCTCTTCTCCAGACTAAGCAACCCCAGCTCCCTCAGCCTCTCCTCGTAAGGCTGTGCTCAAGGCCTCTCCCCAGCCTTGTTGCCCTTCTCTGGACATGTTCAAGAGTCTCAATGTCCTTCTTAAACTGAGGGGCCCAGAACTGGACACAGGACTCAAGAAATACTTTGTCTTGCTCCTCAGGTGAGCTTCTAAAGCCATGCAGAATGCCATGCTGTCCTGGTTTAACACTGCTGTAGTTCAGCAGCCCAAGTCCAAGTGACTGTGCCGTTTGGGAGGGCAAATGTTAGCTGTAGTGGGATGCTCAGCAGGGTTAGCTTACAGGAAGGTATTTTGGATCTGCTTCTGGTTTTGGTGTCACTTGAGTATACTGCTTCACAGTTTGTCTTAAGGTGAGCCAGCATAAATGCCAGGTAAGCTCAGTAATTTACTGCTCTGCAGAGTGCCTTTGGGTGAGGTAAATGGCCTCTGCTTGGGAGGAATGGAAGGTGTACCAAGCACACCTTTTATAGGGGGTTTATGTTCTTCACCAAAAACTGGGTCACAGTATCACCAAGGTGGGAAGAGACCTCAAAGATCATCAAGTCCTACCTGTCACCACAGGCCTCATGACTAAACCATGGCACCAAGTGCCACATCCAATCCCCTCTGAACACCTCCAGGGATGGTGACTCCACCACCTCCCTGGGCAGCACATTCCAATGACGAATGACTCGCTCGGTGAAGAACTTTCTCCTCACCTCAAGTCTAAACCTCCCCTGGCACAGCTTCAGACTGTCCCCCCTTGTTCTGGTGCTGGTTGCCTGGGAGAAGAGACCCCTTCCTGGCTACAACCACCTTTCAGGTAGTTGTAGAGGGCAATGAATTCACCCCTGAGCCTTCTCTTCTCCAGGCTAAGCAACCCCAGCTCCCTCAGCCTCTCCTCACAGGGCTGTGCTCCAGGCCTCTCCCCAGCTTTGTTGCCATTCTCTGGACACCTTCAAGTGTTTCGATGTCCTTCTTAAACTGAGGGGCCCAGAACTGGACACAGGACTCAAGGTGTTGCCTAACCAATGCAGAGTCCAGGGGCACAATGACTTCCCTGCTCCTGCTGGCCACACTCTTCCTGATGCAGGCCAGGATGCCATTGCCCTTCTTGGCCACCTGGGCACACTGCTGGCTCGTGTTCAGGCAGCTGTATAGACAGCACCCCCAGGCCCCTCTCTGTTTGGCAGCTCTCAGCCACTCTGACCCCAGCCTGTAGCTCTGCATGGGGTTGCTGTAGCCGAAGTGCAGCACCTGGCACTTGGACTTGTTGAATGCCATCCCATTGGACTCTGCCCATCTGTCCAGCCTGTCGAGGTCCCTCTGCAGAGCCTTTCTACCCTCTAACTGAGACTGTTGGCCATGTTGGTGAGTTTTCATTTAATCTCCAATTTTGACCTTTTTCTTGGTGTGTTTTTTTTCATTCTAGATAAGCTCTCCTTGGAAGGAATGTGGTGCAACGTGCTGAATGCAGACCTGCAGCTAGTGAAAATTACATGAAACTGAAAAGGTAGGAGTGCTCTGGTACCTCTGGATGTGAGATCTGACCTGGATGCTTTTATTATTACTTTCCTAGGGAAGGATGACTTCAGCATCTGAAGGGGGCCTACAGGAAGGCTGGGGAGGGACTGCTCAGGATCTCAGGGAGTGCTAGGACTAGGAGGAATGGAATGAAGCTGGAGGTGGGGAGATTCAGGCTAGATGTGAGGAGGAAGTTCTTCCCCATGAGAGTGGTGAGACCCTGGAATGGGTTGTCCAGGGAGGTGGTCAAGGCCCTGTCCCTGGAAGTGTTTAAGCCCAGGCTGGCTGAGGCTGTGGCCAGGCTGATGTAGTGTGGGGTGTCCCTGGCCATGGCAGGGTTGGACCTAGATGATGCTTGTGTCCCTTCCAACCCTGACTGATTCTATGATACTATGATCATGATCTTGTGTAGGATCATGTGGCACATTCTTATGCAGGGTTTATGCTGGATGGGAACAGTTCTTGATCTGGGGTGGATTTACTGGAGTGAGGGAATGAAGGCTGGTGTGGAGCTTGTACTTCCCTCTGGCATTGTCTGGTGGGATGATGCAGACTTTTGTGTTCCATCATGGGCAAAGCTCTGGCTAGAGCACACAGTGTGCCTCTTCATGCCTGAGTGTGTGCATGTCTGGCTGTGTTCAAATGTGATTGAAGCTGAATTTCTTTATGACTTAGAGGTTTATGTTGGTTTACTCAGGACATTCCTGAATGTGGTTTTATGTATCATGACTACTGTGGCCAGCAGGAGCAGGGAAGTCATTGTGCCCCTGGACTCAGCACTGCTTAGGCTACAACTTGAGTCCTGTGTCCAGTTCTGGGCCCCTCAATTTAAGAAGGATATTGAGACATTTGAATGTGTCCAGAGAAGGGCAACAAAGCTGGGGAGAGGTCTGGAGCACAGCCCTGTGAGGAGAGGCTGAGGGAGCTGGGGTTGCTCAGCCTGGAGAAGAGGAGGCTCAGGGGAGACATTCTCCCTGAAGGGAAGTTGTAGCCAGGAGGGGTTTGGTCTCTTCTGCCAGGAAAGCCAACACCAGAACAAGAGGACACAGTCTCAAGCTGTGCAAGGGGAAGTTTAGGCTGAATGTTAGGAATAAATTCTTCCCAGAAATAGAGATTGGCCACTGGAATGTGCTGCCCAGGGAGGTGGTGGAGTCACCATCCCTGGAGGAGTTCAAGAGGGGATTGGACGTGGCTTTTGGTGGGAGTCAGGATGAGATTTAGCAGATGGAGCAGTTATAGCCTCAAATGAAATTGGCTGATGTCCAAATAAACATCTAGTGTTTGAGTAATAGGATCTGAGGCCTGGAGCACAAACCCTGTGAGGAGAGGCTGAGGGAGCTGGGGTTGCTTAGCCTGGAGAAGAGGAGGCTCAGGGGAGACCTCATTGCCCTCTACAACTACCTGAAAGGTGGTTTTAGCCAGGAAGGGGTTGGTCTCTTCTCTCTAGCAACCAGCACCAGAACAAGGGGACACAGTCTCAAGCTGCATCAGGGGAGGTTTAGGCTCTAGGTGAGGAGGAAGTTCTTCACTGAGAGAGTTGTTCGTCATTGGAATGCGCTGCCCAGGGAGGTGGTGGAGTCACCATCCCTGGAGGTGTTCAAGAAGGGATTGGATGTGGCACTTGGTGCCATGGTCTAGTCATGAGGCCTGTGGTGATTCTAAGGTTGGACTTGATGATCTTTGAGGTCTCTTCCAACCTTGGTGGTGCTCTGATTCTGTGTGATACTCTTTTTACTCTCTCCTGCACTCAATATTTTCCAGTCTGTATTTGTGCTTTAAAAAGTGATAGCATTGAAGATCAAACAGAAGATACAGAACTGTGTTATATTAAACCATTTTACTTCTCTTTTCTATTTACTGTTGTGTTTTAAGGAGAGTGAAGCTCCTATGGTGCAATGGATAATACTGGTAATACAGCAAGTCTGTTGTGTAGGCTTTAAGTGCTACAACAGTAAGTTGAGCTGGGAAGGAAATAAAAGCTAAAGGTCTTTGGTTCAAATTTTGAGGAAGTAGAAAATGAAGTTAAGCTACACACTCCAATAACTGTAATCAATGGTGTTCTGAGAGGTGGCAGGATGACACCAAGCTGGGGGCAGGAGTTGATCTGCTGGAGGGTAGAGAGGCTCTGCAGAGGGACCTTGACAGGCTGGACAGATGGGCAGAGTCCAAGGGCAGGAGATTGAACACATCCAAGTGCCAGGTTCTGCACATTGGCCACAACAACCCCATGCAGTGCTACAGGCTGGGGTCAGAGTGGCTGGAGAGCAGCCAAACAGAGAGGGACCTGGGGGTGCTGGTTGATGGAAGGCTGAAGATGAGCCTGCAGTGTGCCCTGGCAACCAGGAAGGCCAATGGCATCCTGGCCTGCATCAGGAATAGTGTGGCCAGCAGGAGCAGGGAGGTCATTGTGCACCTGGACTCAGCATTGGTTAGGCCACACCTCAAGTCCTGTGTCCAGTTCTGGGCCCTTCAGTTTAGGAAAGATGTTGAGTTGCTGGAAGGTGTCCAGAGAAGGGCAACAAAGCTGGGGAAGGGTCTGGAGCACAGCCCTGTGAGGAGAGGCTGAGGGAGCTGGGATTGCTTAGCCTGGAGAAGAGGAGACTCAGGGGTGACCTTCTTGCTCTATACAACAAGGGAGGTTTTGCCAGGCAGAGGTTGGTCTCTTCTCCCAGGCAGCCAGCACCAGAACAAGAGGACACAGTCTCAGGCTGCACCAGGGGAGGTTCAGGCTGGAGGTCAGAAGGAAGTTTTACACAGAGAGAGTGATTGCCCATTGGAATGGCTGCCTGGGGAGGTGGTGGAGTCACCATCACTGGAGGTGTTCAGGAGGAGACTTGACAGGGTGCTTGGTGCCATGGGATAGTTGATTAGGTGGTGTTGATGATAGGTTGGACACAATGATCTTGAAGGTCTCTTCCAACCTGGTCTATTCTATTCTATTCTATTCTATTCTATTCTATTCTATTCTATTCTATTCTATTCTATTCTATTCTATTCTATTCTATTCTATTCTATTCTATTCTATTCTATTCTATTCTATATACATTCCTGATATTAAATGCAGGTATGGATCCCATCTAATTTACCACCTCTGTCTGGGTCAAGAAAATTGGCTGATGGACACGAGGCATGGGGTGCCTTGCTGCCCTGTGAGCACAAAGTGAGATGGTCTTGTGATGGGGCTGTCAGCAGTAAGGTGAGAGAGCCATGTGATGGGTGGGTTAAAGGATGGGTAATGCAAGCACGTGTGGGTCATGTACAGCGGCACGTATGGGTCAAATGTAGCAGACAGAAGAGGTTTTTCCCCAAGGAGCAGCTTTTGATTTCATTGCAGGAAGGATGTAGGTGGGTTCTTGTTTAGCCTGGAGAAGAGGAGGCTCAGGGGAGACATTACTGCTGTCTACAACTCCCTGAAGGGAGGTTGTAGCCTGGAGGGTGTTGGTCTCTTCTCCTAGGCAACCAGCACCAGAACACGAGGACACAGTCTCAAGCTGTGCCAGGGGAGGATGGATGTTAGGAAGAAGTTCTTCCCAGAAAGAGAGATTGGCCTTTGGAATGTGCTGCCCAGGGAGGTGGTGGAGTATCATCACTGGAAGTGTTTAAGAAGAGACTGGATGAGGCACTTGGTGCCATGGTTTAGTTGATTAGATGGTGTTGGGTGATAGGTTGGACTCGATGATGTCTGAGGTCTTTTCCAACCTGTTTAATTCAATTCTATTCTATTTATTCTATTCTATTCTATTCTATTCTATTCTATTCTGTTCTGTTCTATTCTATTCTGTTCTGTCCTATTCTATTCTATTCTATTCTATTCTATTCTATTCTATTCTATTCTATTCTATTCTATTTATTCTATTGAGTTCTATTCTATTTCATTCAGTTCTACTCTATTCTATCCTATTCTATTCTGCTGTAGTAGAGGAGCAAGTGTTTGCCCACCATCACTTATTCCTTTTTACATCAAGTTCATGTTAATATTTAGGTACTCCTACCTTTATTGAGTAGGCTACTACTCTTGCATTTCTCTCTTGTTGTCACCTTGGGCAAGAAGGTGTTCCCATTGGACTGCAAAGTGACTGTGTTGCAGAGGTGAGTGTACAGAGAGCCCTCCCTGGGGGTGTTCAAGAGGGCATTGTATGTGGCACTTGTAGCCATGGTTTAGTTAGTCATGAGGTCTTGGGTGATAGGTTGAACTTGATCTCAGAGGTCTTTTCTAACCTTATTGATTCTATGATTCCATGGCAACTAACTGGAAAATAATGTGTGGTTTCCAAGGACTTGTCCTAATGTCTGTCTTGTGGGAGTGGATCTCATGGTCTCTGATGAGCTGTCTGGTGAGAAGAGTAGGCAGACCCTTCCCAACTGCAGGTGGTTTCACTGTGTGGCAGTCATAGAATATACTGTCCCTGCACAACTCTTCCTGGCTCATGCTTCTCCTCTTGCCCCATCAAGCCTGTTAGATGAACAAGGGTGGTGGCACATGAACTGTTGAAACAGAGGGTGTGTATGACAGATGGGGTTACATATGGAGCTCACTGCACAGCACACACCTTATTTGGACCACTCTTGTACCCCTGCCGTCCATGTCACCATAGGTAGGCTGCCTTTTCCTCCTGCCACACTGCCCTAGGCAGGTTCCACATCCACCCTTGCTAGTCCCACATGAACTAGACTATTTTCTTAGTCTTATGTAGTCAGCTTTCCACCATGAGGGGGCATTATCTGTCCCTTAATTTTGTCTCTCTGAGGCTTAAGAGATTTCTATGTCTGTTGCCTTCATTCCATGATCCCAGCGTTTAACTGCCTGGGGGTTAGTGACTCCCCAAAGAGAGGGGTCCTCCAAGAGGCTTATCTGCACTGGGAAGGAGAGGGCCCAAAGAGACAGGAGTGTCCCAAACATTCAGGATCCTCTCACGCTCCAAGTGAGGAAGAAGATGAGGATAGGATGGATAGGATTCCTGCATTCTCTGCTAACAAGCTGGAAGGTGTCCAGTGAAGGGTCACAAGGATAAGCAGAGGGCTGGAGCACCTCTCCTACGAGGACAGACTGAAGGAGTTGGGGCTGTTCAGTCTGCAGAAGAGAAGGCTCCAAGAAGGTTGGGGAGGGACTTGTCAGGATCTCAGGTAGTGATAGGACTAGGGGGAATGGAATGAAGCTGGAGGTGGGGAGATTCAGGCTGATGTGAGGAGGAAGTTCTTCCCCATGAGAGTGGTGAAGCCCTGGAATGGGTTGTCCAGGGAGGTGGTTGAGGCCCCATCCCTGGAGGTGTTTAAGCCCAGGCTGGCTGAGGCTGTGGCCAGGCTGATGTAGTGTGGGGTGTCCCTGCCCATGGCAGGGGGGTTGGAACTGGATGATCCTTGTGGTCCCTTCCAACCCTGACTGATTCTATGATACTATGATTTTGATACTCCCAAGGGCATTCAGCTATGCACAAAAGAGGGAAAATGAGGGACTGGCATGCACATCATCTCAGGTTTTCCTTCCAAATTACTTCTTTGCACTCATTCTCTCACATCTGTTGTGTTTGTCACTCTGACCATAGCGTACCCTGGTGTTGGATGATAGGTTGGATGCGATGATCTTGAAGGTCTCTTCCAACCTGGTCTATTCTATTCTATTCTATTCTATTCTATTCTATTCTATTCTATTCTATTCTATTCTACTCTACTCTACTCTACTCTACTCTACTCTTCTCTTCTCTTTCTACTCTACTCCACTCTATTCTATTCTACCCTCTTCTTCCCCAGTTCGTTCTCAGCTCCCCTTTCCCATTTCTGCTTCCTTCTCTTTCTCCATTTCTTCACAGAAAGAATTTTATTTAAAGAAATCACTTGAACACATCAGCATCACATACACTCACACTGCATTGCACTTTGAGGAGAAGTTGAGGAAAAAAAACCCCGTCTCTGAGAGTGACTTCTGCAAAGCTCTGTCGCAATCTGACACTGTCAAGTTTAGTGGCTGTAGCAAGTTCTCAAGGACTGTTCATAGAGTCATAAGATCAATAAGGTTGGAAAAGACCTCAGAGATCATCAAGTCCAACCTAGCACCCAACACCTCAGGACTAACTAAACCATGGCACCAAGTGTCCCATCCAGTCTCTTCCTAAACACCTCCAGGGATGGTGACTCCACCACCTCCCCAGGCAGCCCATTCCAATGGCTAACAACTCTGTGAAGAATTCTGTCCTCACCTCCAGCCTAAACTTCCCCTGGCACAGCTTGAGACTGTGTCCTCTTGTTCTGGTGCCGGTTGCCTGGGAGAAGAGACCAACCCCCTCCTGGCTACAACCTCCCTTCAATTAGTTGTAGAGAGCAAGAAGGTCTTCCCTGAGCCTCCTCTTCTCCAGGCTAAGCAACCCCAGCTCCCTCAGCCGCTCCTCACAGGGCTGTGCTCCAAACCCCTCCCCAGCCTTGTTGCCCTTCTCTTGACACGTTCAAGAGTGTCAATGTCCTTCTTAAACTGAGGGGTCCAGAACTGGACACAGGACTCAAGGTGTAGCCTAACCAGTGCTGAGCCCAGGGGCAGAATGACCTCCTTGCTCCTGCCTTCCACACTATTTCTGATGCAGGCCAGGATGCCATTGGAGTCATCATCCCTGGAGGTGTTCAGAAAGGGACTGGATGTGGCACTTGGTGCCATGGTTTAGTTAGTCCTGAGGTGTTTGGTGGTAGGTTGGACTTGATGATCTCTGAGGTCTTTTCCAACCTTCTTGATTCTCTGATTCTATGAAAAATACATCCTTAGGTATCACTACTGAAAATGGTAGTTGCCAGCATGGCCTCTTGTAACTAAGCTGCAATAATCTGATTTATCCTCTTGCTTTTTCATCTAAGGATTTCCTGCAGAGAGCCTGCTGAAGTTCTGTAGAAAAAAAAAGGCCCCTGGAATAAATATGTGTGTTTGGGATCTGCCCAACATGCTGGAATAATTAATGACCTTGTTTGCAAAGTCACATTTCCTTCTGGAGGCCACCCTGACACTTAGTGGTCTAGGCCAAGCAAATGCAGTGTAATTAGTTCAGACAAGTTGCTCATCTACTCGAAAATGCTGTGAGAGCCTTGACTGACTGACAGCTCAGTACATTGCTGGAAATGAGCATTCTGCCAGGCTTTTTCCCTCCCCCCCCCCCCCATTCCAGCAAGAGAAAATGCCTAATGTGACCAGCATGCCACTTCATTTGCATGTGCTTAGCTGGATATGAATTCCCTTTCAGAATAAACATGTATCGATACGTTCATGCCTTTCACACAGTAGCTGACACGCTGCACAGATGCAGTGCAGTTTCAGTTCATTTGAAGTGGGAGGGTAGATTGCTGCTACCTGCCAGCCAATGCTGCCTTGATTTTCCCAGTACCAAGGATCAATGGAATGGAGTGGAATGGAATGGAATGGAATGGAGTGGAATGGAATGGAATGGAATAGAGGAGAATGGAATGGAATGGAATGGAATGGAATGGAATGGAATGGAATGGAATGGAATGGAATGGAATAGAATAGAATAGAATAGAATAGAATAGAATAGAATAGAATAGACCAGACCAGGTTGGAAGAGACCTTCAAGATCATCGTGTCCAACCTGTCATCCAACACCACCTAATCAACTAACCCATGGCACCAAGCACCCTGTCAACTCTCCTCCTGAACACCTCCAATGATGATGACTCCACCACCTCCCCAGGCAGCCCATTCCAATGGGCAATCACTCTCTCTATGTAAAACTTCCTCCTGACCTCCAGCCTGAACCTCCCCTGGCGCAGCCTGAGACTGTGTCTTCTTGTTCTGGTGCTGGCTGCCTGGGAGAAGAGACCAACCTCTGCCTTTCTACAACCCCCTTCAGGTAGTTGTAGAGAGCAATAAGTAATAAAATAATAAATAATAAGTAATAAAATAATAAATTTCTTGGTCTTGAAGTAAGATGCAGCCTACTATGGGAAGACACTCCCTTGGATGATTTGAGTGACTCCTCATTAAGCACAGCACTTTGCTTTTCCCCCATGTGCTAGGATCTTTTCCATGTGTTGGGAATATTCCAGTGTTTCCAGGAGAATAATATGCACATTGGAGAAAATTAGCTAATAATCATGTTTATAGGGTTAAACTGGACTGTTGAGAGATGTATTGTATACTTCCAGAAGAGAATAGAACAGAATTGAATGGAATGGAATGGAATGGAATGGAATGGAATGGGACGGGACGGAACGGGACGGAACGGAAAGGAACAGAACAGAACAGAACAGAACAGAATAGAACAGAACAGAATAGAATAGAATAGAATAGAATAGAATAGAATAGAATAGAATAGAATAGAATAGAATAGAATTAACCATGTTGGAAAAGACCTCTGAGATCATCAAGTCCAACCTATCACCCAACACCATCTAATCAACTAAACCATGGCACCAAGCGCCACATCCAATCCCCTCTTGAACACCTCCATGGATGGTGACTCCACCACCTCCCTGGGCAGCACATTCCAATGGCCAATCTCTCTTTCTGGGATGAAAGATGTCTTCCTGACATCCAGCCTAAGCCTCCCCTGGCACAGCTTGAGACTTGAGATGCTTTGAGTAGCTCCTCATTAAGCACACAGTTTTGCTTCTTCTCCATGTGCTAAGATCTTTTCCATGTGTTGGAAATATGCCTGTGTTTCCTGGAGAATAATATGCAATTTCATAGTATCATAGTATCAGTCAGGGTTGGAAGGGACCACAAGGATCAGCTAGTTCCAACCCCCCTGCCATGGGCAGGGACACCCCACACTACATCAGGCTGGCCAGAGCCTCATCCAGCCTGGGCTTAAACACCTCCAGGAAGCGGTGCCCCAACCACCTCCCTGGACAACCCATTCCAGGGTCTCACCACTCTCATGGGGAAGAACTTCCTCCTCACCTCCAGCCTCAATCTCCCTACCTCCAGCTTCATTCCATTCCCCCTAGTCCTATCACTCCCTGAGATCCTGACAAGTCCCTCCCCAGCCTTCCTGTAGGCCCTCTTCAGATACTGGAAGGCCACAATGAGGTCGCCTGGGAGCCTTCTCTTCTCCAGACTGAACAGCCCCAACTCCTTCAGTCTGTCCTCATAGGAGAGGTGCTCCAGCCCTCTGATCATCCTCATTGCCCTTCTCTGGACACCTTCCAGCACCTCCAGATCCCTCTTGGAATAGAAAATTATCTAATAATCATATTTCTAGGGTTAAACTGGACTGTTGAGAGATGTGTTTTTTACTACTCTTATATTCCTGGATATGTACCAGGTTTTTAGACATCAAGCAAATGCCATTATGCTTCTGAACAATTGAACTGCAAAGTAGCAGGCACACTTGTACTTAAGTTTCTTGGTCCATTTTCCGCTTTCTTTCATATGAACTAATGGAGAGAAGCAAGTAAGAAATGTAAGACTGTTAAGTGAGATGAGTTCAACAGCACAAAGTCCAAGTGCTGGGTGCTGCACTTTGGCCACAATAACCCCATGCAGTGCTACAGGCTGGGGACAGAGTGGCTGAGAGCAGCCAGGCAGAGAGGGACCTGGGGGTACTGGTTGATAGTAAGCTGAAGATGAGCCAGCAGTGTGCCCAGGTGGCCAAGAAGGCCAATGGCATCCTGGCCTGCATCAGAATAGTGTGGCCAGCAGGAGCAGGGAAGTCATTGTGCCCCTGGCCTCAGCACTGGTTAGGCCACACCTTGAGTCCTGTGTCCAGTTCTGGGCCCCTCAATTTAGGAAGGACATTGAGACATTTGAACATGTCCAGGGAAGGGCAAGGAGTCTGGGAAGAGGTCTGGGGCACAGTCCTATGAGGAGAGGCTGAGGGAGCTGGGGTTGCTTAGCCTGGAGAAGAGGAGGCTCAGGGGAGACCTTCTTGCTGTCTACAACTCCCTGAAGGGAGATTGTAGCCAGGTGGGGGTTGGTCTCTTTTCCCAGGAAACCAGCACCAGGACAAGAGGACACTTCTCTACTTCCAAACCAAATCCAAATTATTTCTGGGTAGATTTACCCCCTCCCCTTTTTCCTTTCCCCCCCTTTCTTTCCCTTATTCCTTCCCTTATTTCCCCCTCTGCTTCCCCTCTTCTTTCCCCTACCCTTTTTGGTCTGTCGGGAAGGCAGAAAGGGGAGCAGGGGAGCTCTCAGTCTTGCCACCATTTGAGCTCTTAAATTTCAGTTAACACTCAAACCCCAACACAGGGCCACCTAGACCCTGCCTAGGGCTGTGTCCAGACACCCCCTGTATTTCCCTGGAGTGTGATGACTGCTTCTGGAATGCTCTCCTGTTCCTTGGCGGTGGGCAGGCCGAGGGTGTTCCGTGCCTTTCAGAACGGCTCATTGCAGCGAGGAGTCTGCCACGAAGGTCATTTGCAGGAGGAACAGAGGTGCTTAAGGATGCAGAGGAGCAGTAGAGTTTATGGCAAGGATTGCATGGATTTTTCCTTATGCCCTGGGCAAGAAAATCAATAGTTGTAATTGGAAAGCTCTCATTGCCCTGTTTCTTTAACACAGAGTTCAGGCAGCAGTGCTCCTCTTCTGCTGGTTGTGCCACTTCTTTCCCTCTGCTATCAGAGGCATTGCATTTAAAATGGATCCAGTTTGCCTCTGTGGTAATTAGCCAGGCAGCATCCATTTCCTTTTTTTCTACTGAAAGGGGCAGGGCTGAAAATAGCCACCCTGGAACGTATTCAGGCTTTAGTTGTAGCCAGCTTCTTCGGGCTGGAAAATAGCCTCATTCAGTACCAGTGCTCAGCACCACAACTTCTGGGTGCTTGTGTTTCCAGTAAACCTAAATGTCAGTGGCACAGATTCCTTCCCAGGAAACCCAAGTCTCTGGTGTTGTACAGTGCTGGAGGTCTCCCTACCTTATGGTTATCAGGGCTGCAATAATAGCAAAGTTGTCTCTGCTACTGAGGGGCTTTCCAGGTTTCAATGAGGGACTTGTTTAGTAGTTGGGGATATCCTTCCTGTTCCCAAGGCAGCACCAATTCCTTCTTTTCATCTTCTATTCCATCTCTGGCATGAAAGCCACACTGTAATAGGTGAAAACGGTTTGCCCAGGGAGGTGGTTGAGTCATCGACCCTGGAGGCGTTCAAGGGGAGATTGGACGTGGCACTTGGTGCCATGGTCTAGGCATGGGATCTGTGTTGATAGGTTGGACTCGATGATCCCCGAGGTCCTTTCCAACCTAAGTGATACTGTGAAATACTGTGAAATACTGTGAAAAAAATCACTGAAGCAGAGTGCAGTTTAAGCTGTCATGACTTAGCCTGTTTTACTGGGGCCCTCAGTTTAGGAAAGATGTTGAGGCCAGAGAAGGGCAACAAAGCTGGGGAGGGGTTTGGAGCACAGCCCTGTGAGGAGAGGCTGAGGGAGCTGGGGTTGTTTAGCCTGGAGAGGAGGAGGCTCAGGGCAGACCTTCTTGCTGTCTACAACTGCCTGAAAGGAGGTTGTAGCCAGGTGGGGGTTGGTCTCTTCTCCCAGGCAACCAGCACCAGAAGAAGAGCACACAGTCTCAAACTGCACCCGGGGAGGTTCAGGCTGGATGTTAGGAAGAAGTTCTTCCCAGAAAGGGAGATTGGCCATTTTGGAATGTGCTGCCCAGGAAGGTGGTGGAGTCACCATCAGTGGAAGTGTTTAGGGAGAGACTTGATGGGGTGCTTGGTGCCATGGTTTAGTTGATTAGATGGTGTTGGGTGATAGGTTGGACTCGATGATCTCCAAGGTCTCTTCCAACCTGGTCAATTCAATTCAATTCAATTCAATTCAATTCAATTCAATTCAGTTCAGTTCAGTTCAGTTCAGTTCAGTTCAGTTCAGTTCAGTTCCATTCCATTCCACTCCATTCTATTCTATTCCGTTCCATTCCATTCCATTCCATTCCATTCCATTCCATTCCATTCCATTCCATTCCATTCCATTCCATTCCATTCCATTCCATTCCATTCCATTCCATTCCATTCCATTCCATTCCATTCCACTCCATTCTATTCTATTCCATTCCATTCTATTCTATTCTATTCCATTCCATTCCATTCCATTCCATTCCATTCCATTCCATTCCATTCCATTCCATTCCACTCCATCCCATCCTTCCTGTTCCCAGGGCAGCACCAATTCCTTCTTTTCATCTTCTTTTCCATCTGTGGCATGACAGTCACACTGTAATGGGTGAAAAAACCCTCTGAAAGAGAGTGCAGTTGAAGCTGTCATGACTTACCCTGTTTTATTGGACCTTCTGTTCTTGTAATTTACCATCCTGCTTGCCTTGTCAGGCAAGGTGAGATAGCTAACTGGTATAGAAAAGCTGTTTCTACACCAGTGTCAGAGTTCAGGTGTAAATCTTTGTTTTCTTTGTTGCAGAGCAGAGCTCACTGAAGCTCGTGGCTCTCTTCCCAGCCACCCTGCCAGGTGCTGTAGTCATCTTGGGTACTGCTGGTGTTCTGGGTTTCTGCAAAACTCCTTTGGCAGCTAACCAGGCTGACAAGCTCAAATTAACACAATATGTGGAATGTCAGCACCACAGCACTTCTTCTATTTTTAAGCAACTTTATTCACATACTACTGATGGTATTTGCCATTTGTGAGGAATCAGTAGACTGCTATTGTCCAACAGTACCCTGCTGCCAAGGAGCTCCAAGTATTGTGTGGTATCACTGAGTACTAAAAGTTGTCCTTGTGCCAAATCAAAGGTTACAATCACCAGGTTAAGATAAAGAACTGGCTTGATGGCTGCACCCAAAGAGTGGCTGTCAATGGCTCCATGTCCCACTGGAGGCCAGGGACAAGCAGAGTCCCTCAGGGATCAGTCCTGGCACCAGGCTTGGTCAACATCTTTGTGGGTGCCAGGGACAGTGGCATTGAGTGCACCCTCAGCAAGTTTGCTGATGACACCAAGCTGTGTGGGGCAGCAGACAGGCTGGAGGGAAGGGAGGCCATCCAGAGGGACCTGGACAGGCTGGAGAGGTGGGCACAAGACAACCTCAGGAGGTTCAACATGACCAAGGGCAGGGTCCTGCATCTGGGTGGAGGCAATCCCAGGCACAAATGCAGGCTGGGCAGGGACTGGCTGGAAAGAAGCCCTGAGGAGAGAGACTTGGGGGTGCTGGGGGAGGAGAAGCTCACCAGGAGCTCTCAGTGTGCACTTGCAGCCCGCAAAGCCAATCAGATCCTGGGCTGCATCAGGAACAGTGTGGCCAGCAGGGCAAGGGAAGTGATTCTCCCCCTCTGCTCAGCTCTGCTGAGACCCCACCTGGAGTACTGTGTCCAGTTCTGGAGCCCCTATTCCAAGAGGGATGTGGAGGTGCTGGAGGCATTTAAATACTTCAATATCTTTGCAGGCATGTCCAGCTAATCCTTTTTTGAAATGGTAGTAGCAGGACGAGGAGGAACTGTACCCAGCCACTTGTAATAACAAATTTGAATTACTGTCCTGCTGTTGTCTCAGACTGTGTGTGTATGCTTGAGTATTGACTGAGACCTTGCCAAGAAGGAGGCTAAAGAAGAAACAGTAATGAATGAGGAAAAGAAACAGCTCACCAAAGAGCTTTCCGCTGCTCCTTCTGCTCTTGGGCTGTGTTCAGTTCTGAGGCTTCGCTCATCTGTCCTGCATTGAGGCCAGGCAGATCCTCTCCTGCCTCCCACCAGGGCAGATAGATGAGACTCCCACAAATGGATTGCAGAAGTGATGGAAAAGTTTAAATGGAAAAGCAGGGAGTGTTTTACAGAGAGCAGCAAGGACAGTGACCAAAGAGAATGGAATGGAATGGAATGGAATGGAATGGAATGGAATGGAATGGAATGGAATGGAATGGAATGGGATAGGATAGGATAGGATAGGATAGGATAGGATAGGATAGAATAGAATAGAATAGAATAGAATAGAATAGAATAGAATAGAATAGAATAGAATAGAATAGAATAGAATAGAATAGAATTAACCAAGTTGGAAGAGACCTTTGAGATCATTGCATCCAACCTGTTATCCAACACTGTCTAATTAACTAAACCATGCAACCAAGCAACCTATCAAGTCTCCTCCTGAACACCTCTAGGGATGGTGACTCCACCACCTCCCCAGGCAGCCCATTCCAATGGCCAATCACTCTCTCTGTGTACAACTTCCTCCTCACCTCCAGCCTAAACCTCCCCTGTCGCAGCCTGAGACTGTGTCCTCTTGTTCTGGTGCTGGGTGCCTGGGAGAATAGACCAACCTCCTCCTGGCTACAACCTCCTTTCAGGTAGTTGTAGACAGCATGAAGGTCTGCCCTGAGCCTACTTTTCTCCAGGGTAAACAATCACAATTTAATCTCTTCTTCCTGACACCTGTCTTGATGCTACAGAGCAGCAAGACTTCTCCTTTTCCCTAAGACACTGCAGGCAGCAGTGCATTTTTGGGAAGCACAGTGCTGCCAGAAGCAAAAAAACACTTCTAGGGGGGAAAAATTCCTGCATCTCAAGAGCCTTTGAACTGACACTGATGCTACAACAGGCTTAAGGGAGACTTCGCATCAGAAGCCCTGCCATGCAGAAAAGCATACAGCGGCATCTAACCCACTACTACATTCCAATGGCCAATATATCTTTCTCTCAAGAACTTCTTCCTCACATCCAGCCTAAACCTCCCCTGGCACAGCTTGAGACTGTGTCCTCTTGTTCTGGTGCTGGTTGCCTGGAAGAAGAGACCAACTCCCTCTGGGCTACAATCTGCCTTCAGGGAGTTGTAGACAGCAATGAGGCCCTGAACCTTTTCTTCTCCAGGCTAAACAACCCCAGCTCCCTCAGCCTCTCCTCACAGGGTTGTGCTCAAGGCCTCTCCCCAGCCTTGTTGCCCTTCTCTGGACACGTTCAAGTCTCTCAATGTCCTGCTTAAACTGAGGGGCCCAGAACTGGACACAGGACTCAAGGTGTGGCCTAAGCAGTGCTGAGTCCAGGGGCACAATGACTTCCCTGCTCCTGCTGGCCACACTATTCCTAATGCAGACCAGGATGCCATTGGCCTTCTTGGCCACCTGGGCACATTGCTGGCTCATGTTTAGGCAGCTGTCAATCAGCACCCCCAGATCCCTCTCTGTTTGGCAGCTCTCCAGCCACTCCAATCCCAGCCTTGATTGGTGGCATATGTTGGAAGGGGAGTTTTCAGCAATATCCTTGAAAGACAAGTAGTCTTTCTCTGAAGTAAAACGCAGGGAATAAAAGCGCTCCATCCCAAAAGGCTGAAGCTATAATGAAAATGCTTAAAGCACTGAGAAGCAGCTATACTGCAGCAATGACCTTTCAGCTGAGAAAAGGTTAATTGATCAAAATCATGAGTTTTCATAATGGGGATGCTTTTGTAGGCTCTCATAAAGCCCAGATATGGGTACAGCAAATTGGTAATTTCCTTTCACAGCCTTTTCGACGTCAGAAGCAAAAGAAGCATTTTGTAGCTTGACAAAATCTATAACTTTGCGGAGTTAATTTCTGTCTAAACCAAACTTCCCATGGTGTCAGTGTGGTGAACCAACCCAGATTATGGCACAGGTCCTCTTGAGTGCAATCACACAGCACTTACAGGGTGGCCAGGGGATCAGGCCCAGCCAGCATGGATTTAGGAAGGGCAGGTCCTGCCTGACCAACCTGATCTCCTTCTATGATCAGGTGGCTGCCTGGTGGCTGTGGGGCAGGCTGTGGATGTAGTCTGCCTGGACTTTAGCAAGGCCTTTGACACTGTCCCCCACAGCAAACTCCTGGCCAAGCTGTCAGCCCCTGCCTTGGACAGCAGCATTTTGAGCTGGGCTAGGAACTGGCTGGAGGCTGAGCCCAGAGAGTGGTGGTGAATGGTGCCACAGCCAGCTGGCAGCCAGGCACCAGTGGTGTGCCCCAGGGATCAGTGCTGAGCCCCTTCCTCTTTAACATCTTTATTCATGATCTGGATGAGGGCATTGAGTCCATCATCAGTAAATTTGCAGATGACACCAAGCTGGGGGCAGGAGTTGATCTGCTGGAGGGTAGAGAGGCTCTGCAGAGGGAGCTCGACAGGCTGGACAGATGGGCAGAGTCCAAGAGCATGAGATTGAACACATCCAAGTGCCAGGTTCTACACATTGGCCACAGCAACCCCATGCAGTGCTACAGGCTGGGGTCAGAGTGACTGGAGAGCAGCCAGGCAGAGAGGGACCTGGGGGTGCTGGTTGATGGTAGGCTGAACATGAGCCTGCAGTGTGCCAAGGGAGCCAGGAGGGCCAATGGCATCCTGGCCTGCATCAGGAACAGTGTGGCCAGCAGGAGCAGGGAGGTCATTGTGCCCCTGTACACTGCACTGGTTAGGCCACACCTTGAGTCCTGTGTCCAGTTCTGGGCCCCTCAGTTTAGGAAGGAGGTTGACTTGCTGGAAGGTGTGCAGAGAAGGGCAACAAAGCTGGGGAGGGGTTTGGAACACAGCCCTGTGAGGAGAGGCTGAGGGAGCTGGGGTTGCTTAGCCTGGAGAAGAGGAGGCTCAGGGGAGACCTTCTTGCTCTCTACAACTCCCTGAAGGGAGGTTGTAGCCAAGTGGGGGTTGGTCTCTTCTCCCAGGCAGCCAGCACCAGAACAAGAGGACACAGTCTCAAACTGCACCAGGGGAAGTATTGGCTGGATGTTAGGAAGAAGTTCTTCCCAGAAAGAGTGATTGCCCATTGGAATGGACTGCCCAGGGAGGTGGTGGATTCACCATCATTGGAGGTATTCAGGAGGGGACTTGATGGGGTGCTTGGTGCCATGGTTTAGTTGATTAGGTGGCATTGGATGATAGGTTGGACACAATGATCTTGAAGGTCTCCTCCAATCTATTCTATTCTATTCTATTCTATTCTATTCTATTCTATTCTATTCTATTCTATTCTATTCTATTCTATTCTATTCTATTCTTCTATTCTACTCTATTATTCTATTCTATTCTATTCTATTCTATTCTATTATTCTATTCTATTCTATTCTTCTATTCTATTCTATTCTATTCTATTCTATTCTATTCTATTCTATTCTATTCTATTCTATTCTATTCTATTCTCAATTTCCTCCTACAGAGAGTAGGATCCTCTTACTGTACCTAATGCCTGCATAAAACCACATTTCAGATCTGTTCTTAAGTGTCAGCTGGTCTTTGTTATTACCAGCATGATGCAGGAGCAGCATCTGTCTGTGTGTATGCAATTTAGGATAAAATGCAGCTAATTAAATCCCTGAAGGATTCGTATTCATCCATGCTGTGAAACTGAATCATACAAATATGTCCCATTAAATTGTAGCCGAATTAAAGTGTCTGATCTAGTTTCCAGCTGTGTGCACCTACCTCCTTTTCCCTTGGCTTTCTACCACAGATGTAAAGTAATATGAAATTCAATTTATTGCTGTAGTGTTGAGCAGGAGAAAATGGAACGGAATGGAATGGAATGGAATGGAATGGAATGGAATGGAATGGAATGAAGTAGAATAGAGTAGAATAGAATAGAGCATAACAGAGTAGAATAGAATATATTAGAATAGAATGGAATAGAATAGAACAGAGTAGAATAGAATAGAATAGAACTGAACAGAACAGTATGGAATGGAATGGAATGGAATGGAATGGAATGGAATGGAATGGAATGGAATGGAATGGAATGGAATGGAATGGAATGGAATGAAGTAGAGTAGAGTAGAATAGAATAGAGCATAATAGAGTAGAATAGAGGAGAGGAGAGGAGAGGAGAGGAGAGGAGAGGAGAGGAGAGGAGAGGAGAGGAGAGGAGAGGAGAGGAGAGGAGAGGAGAGGAGAGGAGAGAGGAGAGGAGAGGAGAGGAGAGGAGAGGAGAGGAGAGGAGGAGAGAGAGAGAAGAGAAGAGAAGAGAAGAGAAGAGAAGAGAAGAGAAGAGAAGAGAAGAGAAGAGAAGAGAAGAGAAGAGAAGAGAAGAGAAGAGAAGAAGAAGAGAAGAGAAGAGAAGAGAAGAGAAGAGAAGAGAAGAGAAGAGAAGAGAAGAGAAGAGAAGAGAAGAGAAGAGAAGAGAACTCGTGGGAACCACCTTCCCCTCCACACTGGATATTTATCTACTAATATAAAAGAAGAGCTAAAAAGAGTTGAAAAAAAGAAGCAGCAATATATTCAACTTTAATAATTAACTCAGACTGGGTGATACAGGCATCAATTAACAAAACCTACATCATTACTCCTACTCCACAACTATGCTGTAGGTGTTTGTCTCCGAGTTACCCTGACTATATTTCCAACCTGGTCTGGTCTAGTCCTATTCTATTCTATTCTATTCTATTCTATTCTATTCTATTCTATTCTATTCTATTCTATTCTATTCTATTCTATTCTATTCTATTCTATTCTATTCTATTCTATTCTACTCCATTCCATTCCGTTCTGTTCTATTCTACTCTATTCTATTCCATTCCATTCCATTCCATTCCATTCTGTTCCATTCCACTCCACTCCATTCTCCTCTCCTCTCCTCTCTCTCCTCTCCTCTCCTCTCCCTCTCCCTCTCTCTCCTCTCCTCTCCTCTCCTCTCCTCTCCCTCTCCTCTCCTCTCCTCTCCCCTCTCCTCTCCTCTCCTCTCCTCTCCTCTCCTCTCCTCTCCCTCCCTCTCCTCTCCTCTCCTCTCCTCTCTCCTCTCTCTCCTCTCTCTCCTCTCCTCTCTTCTCTCTCTTCTCTTCTCTTCTCTTCTCTTCTCTTCTCTTCTCTTCTCTTCTCTTCTCTTCTCTTCTCTTCTCTTCTCTCTCTTCTCTTCTCTCTCTCTTCTCTTCTCTTCTCTTCTCTTCTCTTCTCTTCTCTTCTCTTCTCTTCTCTTCTCTTCTCTTCTCTTCTCTTCTCTTCTCTTCTCTTCTCTTCTCTTCTCTTCTCTTCTCTTCTCTTCTCTTCTCTTCTCTTCTCTTTATATCCTATCCTATCCTATCCTATCCTATCCTATCCTATCCTATCCTATCCTAATTAATACTGTTTTCCAACAGAGATTTCAAACCTCAAACAGATAAAACCTGCCTTTCTTTTAATCTACTTTTTAATACATAAAACATCATGGAAGGGTTCACAGGCAGAGTGTTGCCTCTGTCAGTGATTCTAAGCTGGTATATTTTAGGTCTAGATAGAGAAACAAGAAAAGAAATATGTGTGCCATTTTCACCTGTGGTTTTATTTCTCTGAAAGGATCAGGACATCCAAATGAGTTTATACACCTCAGGGACTTGCTGATCTCCTAACATCTGGGTGATGAGGCTGGAACAAGGCCCTTGAAAACAATATCCTGCCTTGTAGAGGAGCACAACCTAATTAAACCTATGTAATTAGTGATGTGTTCCAAGCTGTAGATGGGCAGCTGTGTAATTGGGGCTGTGTAAATATTGCAGTGATAAACATGAGCAATGAAAATCAGGAAGTGCCTAATTAGGCATGAAGTAATTGGGAGTTAGATAGATTAGGGGAAGCTCACTTTCTGAAACTGATGAGTGAAACACCAATGTCCTATGCATCATCCAGAGGAGATGAGGAGGATTTCTAAGCAGGTTTGACTGAATGTCACATATTACTGTTATTGTAATGAAAGAATAAGCAGAGAGTTCTTCAAGTCTGGGATTTAGGAACCCTGGTGAGTGCAAAGTGGAAATAATACTTGGCAGAGATGTTCAAATTTGGCTAGAAAGCAGGAGCACAAGCTCTTACTGAGTTCATGGTATCATAGTATCAGTCAGGGTTGGAAGGGAGCACAAGGATCACCTACTTCCAACCCCCCTGCCATGGGCAGGGACACCCCACACTACATCAGGCTGCCCAGAGCCTCATCCAGCCTGGGCTTAAACACCTCCAGGGTGTTCAGAAAGACTTCCCTAAAAGGACTTTTTGGAAGTATGGGAAGCACCTTTTTGCACAGTCAGCTGGGATGTTTCAGTGGGCCTCTTGGTGTACTTGGGTGTCTGTCTAAGAATCAGAATTGATAAGCTTGGAAAAGACCTCAGAGATCATCAAGTCCAACCTATCACCCAGCACCTCATGGATAGCTAAACCATGGCTTCAAGTGCCACGTCCAACCCCCTCTTAAACACCTCCAGGGATGGTGACTCCCTGGGACACCACCTCCCTGGGCAGCACATTCCAATGGCCAGTCTCTCTTTATCTCAAGAACTTCTTCCTAACATCCAGCCTAAACCTCCCCTGGCACAGCTTGAGACTGTGTCCTCTTGTCCTGGTGCTGGTTGCCTGGGAGAAGAGACCAACCCCCACCTGGCTACAACCTCCCTTCAGGGAGTTGTAGAGAGCAAGAAGGTCTCCCCTGAGCCTCCTCTTCTCCGGGCTAAGCAACCTCAGCTCCCTCAGCCTCTCCTCACAGGGCTGTGCTCCAAACCCCTCCCCAGCCTTGTTGCCCTTCTCTGGACACGTTCAAGTGTCTCAAAATCCTTCTTAAACTGAGGGGCCCAGAACTGGACACAGGACTCAAGGTGTGGCCTAACCAGTGCTGAGTCCAGGGGCACAATGACTTCCCTGCTCCTGCTGGCCACACTTGCTTTTTGCCTTCAATCAAGCTGAGTCGGTAGTTCTCATTCAAAGTTTAAGAATCCTCCTTCCTGTAAAAAACTAAATCAGTAATGTTTTGTTGTGGCTTATTTCAGAATGTTTCTGATGTTAAAGAAAGAAAAAAATCCAAAGCTGAAGGTTTGGCAAGATGCAGAATTACTTCCAGTTGATTGCCATATAAATGAAGAAGGGAAAGAAAAGTCAGGTTTAGAGGATTTAGCTATACAAAAGCCAGCTGACAAAAGAATCATCTGGTTCAGACATAGCTTCTGGCTACAGTAGATAGGAGCTTCTTGGAAGCAACTCTGTCAAAGCAAATGGCTCAAAACAAGCAGCTAGTGGGCAACCTCCACAGAAAATGAAGCTGGAGTAATTCTTTTTATATATAAACAAGATTATCAAGAAGAAAAACTTCACTTAGAATCATAGAATCAGTCAGGGTTGGAAGGGAGTACAAGGGTTATCTAGTTCCAGGGACCTTGACAGGCTGGAGAGGGGCACAAGCCAACCTCAGGAGGTTCAACAAGAGCAAGGGCAGGGTCCTGCATCTGGGTCGAGGCAATCCCAGGCACAAATGCAGGCTGGGCAGTGAGTGGCTGAAAAGCAGCCCTGAGGAGAGAGACTTGGGGGTGCTGGGGGAGGAGAAGCTCAACAGGAGCTCTCAGTGTGCACTTGCAGCCCACAAAGCCAATCAGATCCTGGGCTGCATCAGTAGAATTGTGGCCAGCAGGAGCAAGGAAGTCATTGTGTCCCTGGACTCAGCACTGGTTAGGCCACACATTGAGTCCTGTGTCCAGTTCTGGGCCCTTCAGTTTAGGAAAGATGTTGACTTGCTGGAAGGTGTCCAGAGAAGGGCAACAAAGCTGGGGAGGGGTTTGGAGCACAGCCCTGTGAGGAGAGGCTGAGGATGCTTAGCCTGGAGAGGAGGAGACGACCTTCTTGCTGTCTACAGCTACCTGAAAGGAGGTTGTAGCCAGGTGGGGGTTGGTCTCTTCTCCCAGGCAACCAGCTCCAGAATAAGAGGACACAGTCTCAAGCTGTGCCAGGGGAGGTTTAGGCTTGAGATGAGGAGAAAGTTCTTCCCAGAAAGAGAGATTGCCCATTGGAATGTGCTGCCCAGGGAGGTGGTGGAGTCACCATCCCTGGAGGTGTTCAAGAGGGGATTGGATGTGGCATGTGAAGACATGGTTTAGTTAGCCCTGAGGTGTTGGGTGCTAGGTTGGACTCGATGATCTCTGAGGTCTTTTCCAACCTCCTTGATTCTGTGATTCTATGATTCTCTATGAGCTATATGAAACACTTTTCCCCTCCAAGAACCTGAATTCAAAAGCCTTGCTTTTGAAACAATGCTTAGTCAAATCCCAAAGTTCTCCTTTCAGTTTTCTTCTCCCTTAGGCTGAGCTCCAACAATAGGGTTGCAACAATATGTGGGTTTGAGTCCTTCTGTTGGATCCCCTCCTTCTGTTTAGAGGTACCTTTGAGCAGAGTCTCATAAAATCTGCCACACAGTTGGAATGACATTTAAATGATCCCCTCCCCCCCCTCCCCCCCCCCTTCATCTCTTAGAGCTGTTTTTGACATTTGATTACTGGCCCAGTAATTAACTTTTCCCAGGGCTGCCATTTCAAGTGAGTGAGAAGACATCACAACAATGCCTCATATGTTTTCTCTTTCTGGATTGGAGTTTAATTGAGCTGGAGTGGAGGAATCTTCCTGAGTTTGTTACAGAGCTGCATGTAGCTGTGCTGTCAGTAGAGCAGAGACTCTGGCTGCTCACTGGTGGTGTGCCCTGGAAGGCATAGCTTATGCCTTGCACTGCCCAAGGGAAGGGAGGATTGCACTCTCATCAGTTTGCCTGCATAATCCAGCACATTGAGGCTTGTCCTGTGATGCATACTTTGTTGTACTTGAGGTATATTTTATGTTTCATGCCTGAATTTAAGACTGTCACTGCTGAGTCAGAGCAATAACTGTCTCACCAAATGTCACAAGAGAGGCCAGGCAGAGAGGGACCTGGGGGTACTGGTTTACAGTAGGCTGAGCATGAGCCTGCAGTGTGCCCAGGGGGACAAGAAGGCCAATGGCATCCTGGCCTGCATCAGGAACAGTGTGGCCAGCAGGAGCAGGGAAGTCATTCTGCCCCTGGACTCAGCACTGGTTAGGCCACACCTTGAGTCCTGTGTCAAGTTCTGGGCGCCTCAGTTTAGGGAGGAGGTTGACTTGCTGGAATGTGTCCAGAGAAGGGCAGCAAAGTTGGTTAGGGGTTTGGAACACAGCCCTGTGAGGAGAGGCTGAGGGAGGTGGGGTTGCTTAGCCTGGAGAAGAGGAGACTCAGGGGAGACCTCAGTAGGCTGAGCATGAGCCAGCAGTGTGCCCAGGTGGCCAAGAAGGCCACTGGCATCCTGGCCTGCATCAGGAACAGTGTGGCCAGCAGGAGCAGGGAGGTCATTGTGCCCCTGGACACTGCACTGGTTAGGCCACACCTTGAGTCCTGTGTCCAGTTCTGGGCCCCTCAGTTTAGGAAAGATGTTGAGTTGCTGGAAGGTGTCCAGAGAAGGGCAACAAAGCTGGGGAGGGGTTTGGAGCACAGCCCTGTGAGGAGAGGCTGAGGGAGCTGGGGTTGCTTAGCCTGGAGAAGAGGAGACTCAGGGGAAACCTTCTTGCTCTCTACAACTCCCTGAAGGGAGGTAGCCAGGTGGGAGGTTGGTCTCTTCTCCCAGGCAACCAGCACCAGAACAAGAGGACACAGTCTCAAGCTGTGTCAGAGGAGGTTCAGGCTGGATGTTAGGAAGAAGTTTTTCCCAGAGAGAGTGATTGCTCATTGGAATGTGCTGCCCGGGGAGGTGGTGGAGTCACCATCCCTGGAGGTGTTTAAGATGAGATTGGATGAGGCACTTGGTGCCATGGTTTAGTTGATTAGATGGTGTTGGGTGAGAGGTTGGACTCACTGATCTCAAAGGTCTTTTTGAACCTCCTCTTATCTCTTCTTCTCTTCTCTTCTCTTCTCTTCTCTTCTCTTCTCTTCTCTTCTCTTCTCTTCTCTTCTCTTCTCTTCTCTTCTCTTCTCTTCTCTTCTCTTCTCTCTTCTATCCTATCCTATCCTATTCTAATGTGGACTATTTCTAATGAGGGTTTTTTTGTGTGTTTGCTTGTTTGAAGTGCAGCCTTAGGTGTAATGAAGAAAAACTCTGCAGAGCAGGCTTTAAAATGTGATGCTTCTGAAGCTTCCTTCAGGTTTCTTTTTCCTGTGGAGGACCTCCTCAACCAAATCACCCATTCATGGAGTCTGCTTTCACACAGATCTTGCAGACAAACTCAATAACCCAGCCTCCTATTAGGGAAGCTAGACAACATTTGTGCTTCAGCCATTAACTGGGTTGGGGATTTATCATGCCAGACGATTCTATAATCAAATCTTTGGGGCTCTTTTTTTATTGAATCACAGAGTATTATGGCTTCATGAAGTCTGGGTGAGTTTCTTTGTCTTCCCAAATAACAGGCTGCCTCCTGAAAAGTCTCTAAGAGGAGAATACTAATGTAGCAGAGCTCAGAAGTGCAGGGAGCTAAGTTTATTTCTTTAACAAATAAGCACTCTGGGGAGCATTCAAAATGCAGTGTTCTAAGCTACCAAGGTTGTGTTGTTGGGTTGTTCCTCCAAAAGATAGGCAAAATGGAATCTTACTTCTTCTGAGCTTAGTTGCCTCAAACCCTAGCTGAATCCTTGTTGTGCATTGTGGTCAATCTGTTTTTAAAGGAATGGGATGGGATGGGATGGAATGGAATGGAATGGAATGGAATGGAATGGAGTGGAATGGAGCGGGATGGAATGGATGGGATGTAATAGATTTGAATTGAATTCATATGGGATACATTGGAATGGAATGGAATGGAATGGAATGGAATGGAATGGAATGGAATGGAATGGAATGGAATGGAATGGAATGATGTAATGAAATAGAATAGAACTGAATTGAATGCATATGGAATACATATGAATGGAATGGGATGGAATGGAATGGAATGGAATGGAGTGGAGTGCAGTGGAGTGGAATGGAGTGGAGTGGAGTGCAGTGGAGTGGAATGGAATGATGGAATGGAATGGAATGGAATGGAATGGAATGGAATGGAATGGAATGGAATGGAATGGAATAGAATAGAATAGAATAGAATAGAATAGAATAGAATAGAATAGAATAGAATAGAATAGAATAGAATAGAATTAACCAGGTTGGAAAAGACCTTTGAGATCATTGAGTCCAACCTATCACCCAACACCATCTAATCAACTAAACCATGTCACCAAGCACCCCGTCCAGTCTCTTCCTAAACACCTCCAGTGATGGTGACTCCACCACCTCCCTGGGCAGCACATTCCAATGGCCAATCTCTCTTTCCATGAAGAACTTCTTCCTAACACCCAGCCTAAACCTCCCCTGGCACAGCTTGAGACTGTGTCCTCTTGTTCTGGTGCTGGTTGCCTGGGAGAAGAGACCAACCCCCACCTGGCTACAACCTCCCTTCAGGGAGTTGTAGAGAGCAAGAAGGTCTCCCTGAGCCTTTTCCTCACCAGCAATAATGCAGGGCTGGCATCAAACCATCTTTCATGCATCCTGGCAAGCAGAAGCCGAGGTCTGTGGCAGATGGCCCTGTGGTGGCTCTTCTCTTCCTGTTGCCATCACCTCCTGGCTGCAGTGCAGCCCAAGAGCTCCTGCTCCTCTTGCTGCTCACTGGGCTTCCTCTGCATATGTGGTTTCCCATCTGGCTTTGCTCCTCAGTCTCTGCTTGTGAGAGCACATTCCCCCCTCAACAGCCGAGGAGGGATGTTGTAGCAGCAGCTTTCAGGTGCAGATGGGCAGGAATGTTGTGTATCAGCAGAGAGAGCTGAGGAAGCACTTGTCTTACAACATCTGTGATTAAAATCTTTTGAGCAAACCCAGCAGAGCTGCACTGCTGCACAATTGGCAGAGGAAATACACTTGGCTGAAGGAGTAATGATCAAACTTCAGACCAAAATACCTGCTGTCTGGCTGCAGTGATTGGTTTGTCAGTCTGCTCTTCAGCTTGCTGGGGCCACCTTCCTGGGTGTGTTTTTCTCTGCACTTTGCAGTTGGAGGATAAGCAGGACTGCTTTTTCACCTGGGCTCAGGAGAAAAGGTTTCTTTTCCTCTCTGTGGCTGCTCATAGCACAGGGTTCCTAGGGTTGCTAAGCCTACACAGCTTTTCTTTTGAAGTCAAAGCTGCTTCTGTTTGGATTAAGCACTATGATCAGAGTTCTGTTCACAACAGTGTGGTTCTCTTTTCATACCATCATGGAATTGTTTAGGTGGGAAAAGACTTTGAAGATCGTTGAATCATAGAATCAATAAGGTTGGAAAAGACCTCAGAGATCATCAAGTCCAAGCTATCACCCAACACCTCAGAACTAACTAAACCATGGCTTCAAGTGCCACTTCCAATCCCCTCTTGAACACCTCCAGGGATGATGCCTTCACCACCTCCCTGGGCAGCACATTCCAATGGCCAATCTCTTTCTGTGACAAATCTCTCCTCACCCCAGCCTAAACTTCCCCTGGCACAGCTTGAGACTGTGTCCTCTTGTTCTGGTGGTGGTTGCCTGGGAGAAGAGACCAACCCCCACCTGGCTACAACCTCCCTTCAGGGAGTTGTAGACAGCAAGAAGGTCTCCCCTGAGCCTCCTCTTCTCCAGGCTAAGCAACCCCAGCTCCCTCAGCCTCTCCTCACAGGACTGTGCTCAAGGCCTCTCCCCAGCCTCGTTGTCTTTCTCTGGACACGTTCAAGAGTCTCAATGTCCTTCTTAAATTGAGGGACCCAGAACTGGACACAGGACTCAAGGAATACTTTGTCTTGCTCCCCAGATGAGCTTCTAAAGCCATGCAGAATGCCATGCTGTCCTGGTTTGACACTGTTGTAATTCAGCAGCCCAAGTCCAAGTGACTGAACCGTTTGGGAGGTTCCTCCCCAGAGCCTCCTCCTCTCCAGGCTAAGCAACCCCAGCTCCCTCAGCCTCTCCTCACAGGGCTGTGCTCAAGACCCCTCCCCAGCTTTGTTGCCCTTCTCTGGACACCTTCCAGCAACTCAACCTCTTTCCTAAACTGAGGGGCCCTTTTGATTGTGTTGCTAAAGGCAAAGCCTCCTTTCTTGCTTCCAGTTTCAAAGATGCAGTTTCCACTCTGGATCCCATTTTCCTCAGTCTCAGCCACTAATTATTTCTGCAAGTAAAATAAACAGACTTGTCTCAGAATCACATCATCTTTCTTTTCCTGCCAAAGCTAATCTGCAGTGATGTTGCTGTTTTGAAACCAATGAGATAAAAAAATGAGGCCTTGGATGTCCAAACACTTCTTGTTGCTGTCTGCAGATCCAGAAGTGTTGTAACATTTGGCTAATGAGGACAAGAAAGAATATTGCTAGGAAGAAGCCTGTTGGACAGGAAAGCTACATCTTTGCCATACCCTGAGAGGCCCAGGTCTTGAATTATGGCAAAAAGGTGGAGAATTTACAAACTCAGTCAATTAATACACTCTGCAGCGAAACTGCTTGCAGCTAGAGGAGCTGAAAAGAGAGAAACAGGCTGTGGGCTACAAGTCCTCAACTGAAACAAAAATCCCTTCATAATCTCTGCTAGGTCTCAGCCTGCACCTGCTGGAAGGTGTCCAGGGGAGGGCAACAAAGCTGGGGAGGGGTTTGGAGCACAGCCCTGTGAGGAGAGGCTGAAGGAGCTGGGGTTGCTTAGCCTGGAGAAGAGGAGGAGACTCAGGGCAGAAGAATGGAATGGAATGGAATAAGAATGGAATGGAATGGAAGAATGGAATAGAATAAGAATGGAATGGAATGGAATGGAATGGAATGGAATGGAATGGAATGGAATAGAATAGAATAGAATAGAATAGAATAGAATAGAATAGAATAGAATAGAATAGAATAGAATAGAATAGAATAGAATTAACCAGGGTGGAAGAGACCTTCCAGATCATCAATTCCAACCTATCACCCAACACTATCTGATCAACTAACCCATGGCACCAAGCACCCCATCCTGTCTCTTCCTAAACACCTCAGTGATGGTGACTCCACCACCTCCCTGGGCAGCACATTCCAATGGCCAGTCTCTCTTTCTGGGATGAACTTCTTCCTAACATCCAGCCTGAACCTCCCCTGGCAGAGCTTGAGACTGTGTCCTCCAGATGTTGAGTTGCTGGAGGGTGTCCCGAGAAGGGCAACCAAGCTGGGGAGGGGTTTGAAGCACAGCCCTGTGAGGAGAGGCTGAGGGAGCTGGGGTTGCTTAGCCTGGAGAAGAGGAGGCTCAGGGGAGACCTTCTTGCTGTCTACAACTCCCTGAAGGGAGGTTGTAGCCAGGTGGGGGTTGGTCTCTTCTCCCAGGCAACCAGCACCAGAACAAGAGGACACAGTCTCAAGCTGTGCCAGGGGAAGTTTAGGCTGGAGGTGAGGAGAGATTTGTCACAGAAAGAGAGATTGGCCATTGGAATGTGCTGCCCAGGGAGGTGGTGGAGTCACCATCCCTGGAGGTGTTTAGGAAGAGACAGGATGGGGTGCTTGGTGCCATGGTTTAGTTGATTAGATGGTGTTGGGTGATAGGTTGGACTCAATGATCTCAAAGGTCTTTTCCAACCTGGTTAATCCTATTCTATTCTATTCTATTCTATTCTATTCTATTCTATTCTATTCTATTCTATTCTATTCTATTCTATTCTATTCTATTCCATTCCATTCCATTCCATTCCATTCCATTCCATTCCATTCCATTCCATTCCGCCAAATGTGTTTATGGAGTTTCAGCTCCCAGCACTCTGGCTCCAACATCGTGCTCCCATGTTTAAACCTTCGCTTCCCAGATACCCCCACTCCCTCCACAGCTCTGCAAAGAGCCATGGCATCTGGCTTCCTTGGGGATCTTCCAGTTAAAATTGACTGTAAACAAGTTAACAGTTTGTGACAGTCTGGCTAACATTTGGATTGTCTCCCCAGAAAACCTAGCTGGCTCAGATCCTCGAGGTTTTTTCTCTGCCTCTTCCTTGCTCAGCCTGCAGACCTAAAATGCCAGATAGCAGAATGCCTTTTTGTGAGGATATCCACCTCCCTTCTGTTAAAATCAGCTTGGAGACAATCATCCAGGAACTGCTGCAAAGGACACTGAAATGAAGCTGCAGGGAGAAAGCACTGCCTATGCCTGTGTGGGAATGGCTACATGCTGCCATTGGTAGTTTAAAGGGCAACCTCACACAGTTCAGCTGTTGTTTAACAGCTTAATCATATCCTTGCACTAACCTGCTGAATTTGCTCACATTGAACTGCTCAATTAACCCACCCAACATCCTTCCTGCAAGCAAAGGCTAATGGTTGGACTCAACATGAGCGAGCAGTCTGCCCAGCTGGCCAAGAAGGTCAATGGCATCCTGGCCTGCATCAGCAAAGTGTGGCCAGCAGGAGCAGGGAGGTCATTCTGCCCCTGGACTCAGCAGTGGTTAGGCCACACCTTGAGTCCTGTGTCCAGTTCTGGGCCCCTCAGTTTAGGAAGGAGGTTGAGTTGCTGGAATGTGTCCAGGGAAGGGCAACAAAGTTGGTGAGGGGCTTGGAGCACAGCCCTGTGAGGAGAGGCTGAAGGAGCTGGGGTTGCTTAGCCTGGAGAAGAGGAGACTCAGGGGAGACCTTCTTGCTCTCTACAACTCCCTAAAGGGAGGTTGTAGACAGGCAGAGGTTGATCTCTTCTCCCAGGCAGCCAGCACCAGAACAAGAGGACACAGCCTCAGGCTGCACCAGGGGAGGTTCAAGCTGGATGTTCGGAGGAAGTTTTACACAGAGAGAGTGATTGCCCATTGGAATGGCTGCCTGGGGAGGTGGTGGAGTCACCATCACTGGAGGTGTTCAGGAGGAGACTTATCATAGTATCATAGTATCAGTCAGGGTTGGAAGGGACCACAAGGATCATCCAGTTCCAACGCCCCTGCCATGGGCAGGGACACCCCACACTAGATCAGGCTGGACAGAGCCTCATCCAGCCTGGGCTTAAACACCGCCAGGGACAGGGCCTCGACCACCTCCCTGGACAACCCATTCCAGGGCTTCACCACTCTCGTGGTGAAGAACTTCCTCCTCACCTCCAGCCTGAATCTCCCCACCTCCAGCTTCATTCCATTCTCCCTAGTCCTATCACTACCTGAGATCCTGAGCAGTTCTTCCCCAGCCTTCCTGTAGGCCCCCTTCAGATACAGGAAGGCTACAATGAGGTCACCTGGGAGCCTTCTCTTCTCCAGACTGAACAGCCCCAACTCCTTCAGTCTGTCCTCACAGGAGAGGTGCTCCAGCCCTCTGATCATTCTTGTGGCCCTTCTCTGGACACCTTCCAGCACCTCCACATCCCTCTTGCAATAGGGGCTCCAGAACTGGACACAGTACTCCAGGTGGGGTCTTAACAGAGCTGAGCAGAGGGGGAGAATCACCTCCCTTGCCCTGCTGGCCACACTTCTCCTGATGCAGCCCAGGATCTGATTGGCTTTTCAGGCTGCAAGTGCACACTGAGAGCTCCTGTTGAGCTTCTCCTCCCCCAGCACCCCCAAGTCTCTCTCCTCAGGGCTGCTTTCCAGCCAGTCCCTGCCCAGCCTGCATTTGTGCCTGGGATTGCCTCCACCCAGCTGCAGGACCCTGCACTTGCTCTTTTTGAACCTCATGAGGTTGGCTTGTGCCCACCTCTCCAGCCTGTCCAGGTCCCTCTGGATAGCCTCCCTTCCCTCCAGCCTGTCTGCTGCACCACACAGCTTGGTGTCATCAGCAAACTTGCTGAGGGTGCACTCAATGCCACTGTCCATGGCACCCACAAAGATGTTGACCAAGCCTGGTGCCAGGACTGATCCCTGAGGGACTCTGCTTGTCCCTGGCCTCCACTGGGCCATGGATCCATTGACAGCCACTCTTTGGGTGCAGCCATCAAGCCAGTTCCTTGATGGGGTGCTTGACGGCGTGCTTGGTGCCATGGGTTGGTTGGTTGGGTGCTGTTGGATGATAGGTTGGACATGATGATCTTGAAGGTCTCTTCCAGCCTGGTCTATTCTATTCTATTCTATTCTATTCTATTCTATTCTATTCTATTCTATTCTATTCTATTCTATTCTATGATCTTAGAAATGAAGCTTAGGTGCCCCACATAGAGATAGAGCAAACCCAGCACAGCACATGTGCATTTGCATGCTGGCATTGTCCTTGGCAGAGGCTGTCCCCTCTAGGACTGCTTCTGTTTGTTCTTAAGCTTGATCTTACCACTTGTGTTGGGCTGCAAACTGGGCAGACACCTATGAGGCATGCATTAAAAGCAAAATGTTGAATTAGTGCCTTCTGGGCACGAACTGATTGAATTTGATGGCCAGAGGATGGAAAGGACTGCAAAATCCTGACATTTGCAACTGCAGAGCTGCAGACTTCTCTGCTTTGCCAGAGTGCAGGAATGGTAATAAGGAAATGTTCATTTCTTTGCAGTTAAGTGATAGAGCAAGAGGAAATGACCTGAAGTTGCACTGGGAAAGGTTTCTGTTGGGTGCTGGGGAAAATTTCTTCACTGTAAGGGTTATTAAATATTGGAATAGGCTACCAAGAGCAGCCAGGCAGAAAGGGACCTGGGGGTACTGGTTGAGAGTAGGCTGAACAGGAGCCAGCAATGTGCCCAGGTGGACAAGAAGGAGAATGGCATCCTGGTCTGTATCTGGAACAGTGTGGCCAGCAGGAGCAGGGAAGTCATTCTGCCCCTGGACTCAGCACTGGTCAGGCCACACCTTGAGTCTTGTGTCCAGTTCTGGACCCCTCAGTTTAGGAAAGATGTTGAGTTGCTGGAAGGTGTCCAGAGAAGGGCAACAAAGCTGGGGAGAGGTTTGGAGCACAGCCCTGTGGGGAGAGGCTGAGGGAGCTGGGGTTGCTTAGCCTGGAGAAGAGGAGGCTCAGGGGAGACCTTCTTGCTGTCTACAACTCCCTGAAGGGAGGTTGTAGACAGGTGGGGTTGGTCTCTTCTCCCAGGCAACCAGCACCAGAACAAGAGGACACAGTCTCAAGCTATGCCAAAGGAGGTTCAAGCTGGATGTTAGGAAGAGGTTCTACACAGAGAGAGTGACTAGCCATTGGAATGTGCTGCCCAGGGAAGTGGTGGAGTCTCCATCACTGGAGGTGTTTAGAAGAGACTGGATGAGGTTCTTGGTGCCATGGTTTAGTTAATTAGATGGTGTTGGATGATAGGTTGATGATCTTGAAGGTCTCTTCCAACCTGGTCAAATTCTCTCCTCTCCTCTCCTCCTCTCTCTCCTCTCCTCTCCTCTCCTCTCCTCTCCTCTCCTCTCCTCTCCTCTCCTCTCCTCTCCGAACCTCTCCTCTCCGAACCTTTCCTCTCCGAACCTCTCCTCTCCGAACCTCTCCTCTCCTCTCTGAACCTCTCCTCATCCCATTTCTACAATAATTTCCTCTGAAATACCAAGAATTCAAGGCCTAGAAGTGTTTCTGTTTAACACCTGCTTCTAAGCTGTGAAACTTTTGTTTTGTTCTAAAGGTTTCTTTCTTATTGCTGGGAGCTACATGTATTTAAAAGCCAGTCAGCATCTTCCTCTAGGAATCTCCATATTGCCTTCATTTGTCTCCCTTTATGAGCCTGCTGCTTGTTGACAAGTCCTGTAGAATTTATTCCCAGCCTGCTCTAAGTCTTTTTTTCCCCTCCTTGTTCAACTGCAGGCACAATGAGAAATCAAGAGCTGCAGTAGAAAATACATGTTGCTGGGAAATGACTGTGGTGAATTCAATGCTGTGCTGGCTGCTTGATGTATTTCAAGGCAGGAGAGCTATATTTGATCCTGGGGGTGGCAGAGACAACTACAGCGTGCAGGCTGGGGGCTGCTCTGGCACTAATTTATTGGCAGTTTCAGGAGGAAAAAGAATCCATCTGCCATTATCCCTTTTTTTTTTCTCCCAGTGCAGATATTAGCATGAATTAATGCCACCAGCTATTCCCCACAAGCATCCAGGGGAAATCTCAACTCCTTGGAGAGTTAGGTCTAGTTCTGAACCATAACTAAGGCGTTCAACTGTCACACTCTTGCAAGTGGCAATAAAAACTGATAGGGAAAAAGCCACCGCTCCTTTAAATCAGTGTCACCCCTGACTCACAGTAGCTATTGATTGTTGTTTGCTTTCTTTCTTTATTCCTACCAACAGTTTCAATTAAGCTTCAGCACATCCACTCTGAGAAAGCCCTGTACAAAGTGCTTCGTGCAATTGGTGCTGGGTGATAGGTTGGGCACGATCTCGAAGGTCTTTTCCAACCTGGTTAATTCTCTTCTCTTCTCTTCTCTTCTCTTCTCTTCTCTTCTCTTCTCTTCTCTTCTCTTCTCTTCTCTTCTCTTCTCTTCTCTTCTCTTCTCTTCTCTTCTCTCTCTTCTCTCTCTTCTCTCCTCTCTCTTCTCTTCTCTTCTCTTCTCTCTCCTTCTCTCCCTCTCCTCTCCTCTCCTCTCCTCTCCTCTCCTCTCCTCCTCTCCCTCCTCTCCTCTCCCTCTCCTCTCCTCTCCTCTCCTCCGAACCTCTCCTCTCCTCTCCTCTCCTCTCCTCCTCTCCTCTCCTCTCCTCTCCTCTCTCTCCTCTCCCTCTCCTCTCTCTCCTCTCCTCTCTTCTCTTCTCTTCTCTCTCTCTCCTCTCTTCTCTTCTCTCTCTTCTCTTCTCTTCTCTCTCTTCTCTTCTCTTCTCTTCTCTTCTCTTCTCTTCTCTTCTCTTCTCTTCCCTTCCTTCCTTCCCTTCCTTCCCTTCCTTCCTTCCTTCCCTTCCCTTCCCTTCCCTTCCCTTCCCTTCCCTTCCCTTCCCTTCCCTTCCCTTCCCTTCCCTTCCTTCCCTTCCCTTCCCTTCCTTTCCTTCCCATTCCATTCCATTCCATTCCATTCCACATCAACTTTTTTCAAGCAACAGGTATACAAATTTTAAAAGTCAGTTATCTAGAACCACAGAATCAAGAAGGTTGGAAAAAAGACCTCAGAGATCATCAAGTCCAACCTAGTGCCCAAAACCTCAGGGCTAACTAAACCATGGCTTGAAGTGCCATGTCCAAACCATTTTTTAATACCTCCAGGGACAGTGACTCCACCACCTCCCTGGGCAGCACATTCCAATGGCCAATCTCTTTTTCTGGGAAGAATTTTCTCCTCACCTCCAGCCTAAACCTCCCATGGCACAGCTTGAGACTGTGTCCTCTTGTTCTGGTGCTGCTTGCCTGGGAGAAGAGACCAACCCCCACCTGGCTACAACCTCCCTTCAGGGAGTTGTAGACAGCAAGAAGGTCTCCCCTGAGCCTCCTCTTCTCCAGGCTAGAGCAACCCCAGCTCCCTCAGCCTCTCCTCAAAGGGCTTCTGCTTGAGTCCTCTCTCCAGCTTTGTTGCCCTTCTCTGGACACAGAATCACATAATCACCAAGGTTGGAAGAGACCTCAAAGATCATGAAGTCCAACCTGTCACCACAGATATCATGAGTGAATCATTGCGTTCAAGTGTCCTTCTTAAACTGAGGAGCCCAGAACTGGACACAGGACTCAAGGTGTGGCCTAACCAGTGCAGAGTCCAGGGGCACAATGACCTCCCTGCTCCTGCTGGCCACACTATTTCCAATGCAGCATAGAAGAATCATAGAATTAATAAGGTTGGAAAAGACCTCAAAGATCCTCAAGTCCAACCTAGCACCCAACACCTCAGGACTAACTAAACCATGGCTTCAAGTGCCATATCCAGGCCCTTTTTGAACACCTCCAGGGATGGTGACTCCACCACCTCCCTGGGCAGCACATTCCAATGGCCAATCTCTCTTTCTGGCTAGAACTCACCAAGCAGTATGCAGCCAGGCATACTCCTTCCTGAACAAGGAGGAATTACAGCATGGTTCATAGTATCACAGTATCATTCAGGGTTAGAAGGGACCACATGGATCGTCTAATTCCAACCCCCCTGCCATGGGCAGGGACACCCCACACTACATCAGCCTGGCCACAGCCTCATCCAGCCTGGGCTTAAACACCTCCAGGGATGGATCCCCAACCACCTCCCTGCACAACCCATTCCAGGACTTCACCACTCTCATGGGGAAGAACTTCTTCCTCACCTCCAGCCTCAATCTCCCCACCTCCAGCTTCATTCCATTCCTCCTAGTCCTATCACTACCTGAGATCCTGAGAAGTCCCTCCCCAGCCTTCCTGTAGCTCGCTTCAGATACTGGAAGGCCACAATGAGGTCACCTGGGAGCCTTCTCTTCTCTAGACTGAACAGCCCCAACTCCTTCAGTCTGTCCTCACAGGAGAGGTGCTCCAGCCCTCTGCTCATCCTCCTGGCCCTTCTCTGGACACCTTCCAGCACCTCCACATCCCTCTTGCAATAGGGGCTCCAGAACTGGAGGCAGGACTCCAGGTGGGGTCTCAGCAGAGCTGGGCAGAGGGGGAGAATCACCTCCCTTGCCCTGCTGGCCACACTTCTCCTGCTGCAGCCCAGGATCTGATTGGCTTTGTGGGCTGCAAGTGCACACTGAGAGCTCCTGTTGAGCTTCTCCTCCCCCAGCACCCCCAAGTCTCTCTCCTCAGGGCTGCTTTCCAGCCAGTCCCTGCCCAGCCTGCATTTGTGCCTGGGATTGCCTCCACTCAGATGCAGGACCCTGCACTTTGTCTTATTGAACCTCCTGAGGTTGGCTTGTGCCCACCTCTCCAGCCTGTCCAGGTCCCTCTGGATGGCCTCCCTTCCCTCCAGCCTGTCTGCTGCACCACACAGTTTGGTGTCATCAGCAAACTTGCTGAGGGTGCACTCAATGCCACTGTCCAGGTCACCAACAGAGATGCTGGGCAAGCCTGGTCCCAGGACTGATCCCTGAGGGACTCTGCTTGTCCCTGGCCTCCACTGGGACATGGAGCCATTGACAGCCACTCTTTGGGTGCAGCCATCAAACCAGTTCCTTATCCATCTAGTGGTCACCCATCACACCCATGTGTCACCAGCTTGGAGAGCAGGATGTGGTGCGGGACAGTGTCCAAGGCTTTGCTCAGGTCCAGGTAAAGGTTTGTCCAACCCCAGCCCACCCCCACCCCAGCACCGTCTTTCCCTTGCAGAGAGTGTCTGTATCAACACATTTGTCTGGACAAAATTATTATAGGCTTATTTGTCCTTCTGGTTTGTAGTGCACTCAGCAAATTCCAGTGCTTGAGCTGTTTGCTGATTTGGGGTTTATAGCACATCTGTCAGGCCATTTACCTGTGTTCAGGCATGCTGGGGGAGGTTAACTCCAGATGGGCAGCAGCTGCACGTGACTGCGTGTGGCCTGCCCTGTGCAAGAGAGGCGACCTGGAGCTCTGGTGTTTTCCAGGAGATCTTGAAAGCTGCTGAAAAAAACTATGAGAAGGGTGACCATCAGGGAGAAGAGCAAGATGCATGTGTAGAATAAATACATAGTAATAAAAAGGGTTGCCTCCTGAGTCACCATGCTTCCCACTTAGGTTTCCATACTGGCATGTGGCAACTGCTGTGAGTGCTGTTTGCATTGGAATGCAGTACTGAGAATGTGAAATGATTTTAGTTCTGGCTGTTAGGCTGGGATGAAATTCTTCCCAGAAAGAGAGATTGGCCATTGGAATGTGCTGCCCAGGGAGGTGGTGGAGTCCCCATCACTGGAAGTGTTTAAAGAGAGACTGGATGAGGCACTTGGTGCCATGGTATCGTTCATTAGATGATGTTGGGTGATAGGTTGGACTTGATCTCAAAGGTCTCTTCCAACTTGGTTAATCCTATCCTATCCTATCCTATCCTATCCTATCCTATCCTATCCTATCCTATCCTATCCTATCCTATCCCATTCCATTCCACTCTGGAAGGTGTCCAGAGAAGGGCCAGGAGGATGAGCAGAGGGCTGGAACACCTCTCCCATGAGGACAGACTGAAGGAGTTGGGGCTGTTCAGTCTGCAGAAGAGAAGGCTCCCAGCTGACCTCATTGTGGCCTTCCAGTATCTCAAGGGGGCCTACAGGAAGGCTGGGGAAGGACTGCTCAGGATGTCAGGTAGTGCTAGGACTAGGGGGAATGGAATGAAGCTGGAGGTGGGGAGATTGAGGCTGGAGGTGAGGAGGAAGTTCTTCCCCATGAGAGTGGTGAAGCCCTGGAATGGGTTGTCCAGGGAGGTGGTTGAGGCCCTGTCCCTGGAGGTGTTTAAGCCCAGACTGGATGAGGCTGTGGCCAGGCTGATGTAGTGTGGGGTGTCCCTGCCCATGGCAGGGGGGTTGGAACTAGCTGATCCTTGTGGTCCCTCCCAACCCTGACTGATCCTATGATCCGATCCTATCCTATCCTATCCTATCCTATCCTATCCTATCCTATCCTATCCTATCCTACCCTACTCTGTTCTATTCCATTCCATTCCATTCCATTCCATTCCATTCCATTCCATTCCATTCCATTCCATTCCATTCCATTCCATTCTGCAATTCATCAACTGGAAACAGACAAAAAAGGTAACATTGTGCTGTTAGCCAGTTTTCTGAAGACCACCTGAGATCTCTGGGTGATGATTTGGCAATCTTTGGCAAGAAATCTTGAAGTCCAACCTGAACATGTCTGACATTTCTTGCAGGCAGATACATTAGTAGCCTAATTACATTGTCCATTTCCACTCAGAGGCTTCCATCCAGTTTCCTGAGCAGGCAAAGAGGTTTTTCCTTGCTTTCCAGATTGTGTGCTGGGACACTCTACATATTAAATGTAACTTCACTGCCATCAACCTGTAGAGGCCTTCTCCAACAGGTTTGGTTTTGTGCTGGGGTCATAATTAGGAGGTTGAGGTAAAAAAACTGAAACACATACCCTGCATGGCAAGTGAAAACTGCTATGAAATGAACTGCTGCTGTGCAAAGAATGATTGATGTATGGAAGCTGCACTCAAATAGGGTTGAAATTTCCTGTATTGTTATTTTTCAATGCCAGAACTTCACTGAGAGAGTCATTAGTCATTGGAATGTGCTGCCCAGGGAGGTGGTGGAGTCACCACCCCTGGGGGTGTTCAAGAGGGGACTGGACATGGAACTTGGTGCCATGGTTTAGTCATGAGGTCTGTGGTGACAGGTTGCACTCGATGGTCTTTGAGGTCTCTTCCAACCTTGGTGATTCAGAGTGGCTGGAGAGAAGCCAGGCAGAAAGGGACCTGGGGGTACTGGTTGATAGTAGGTTGAACATGAGCCTGCAGTGTGCCCAGGCAGCCAAGAAGACCAATGGCATCCTGGCCTGCATCAGGAAGAGTGTGGCCAGCAGGAGCAGGGAAGTCATTCTGCTCCTGTATGCTGCACTGGTTAGGCCACACCTTGAGTCCTGTGTCCAGTGCTTGGCCCCTCAGTTTAGGAAGGAGGTTGACTTGCTGGAACGAGTCCAGAGAAGGGCAATGAAGTTGGTGAGGGGTTTGGAGCACAGCCCTGTGAGGAGAGGCTGAGGGAGCTGGGGTTGCTTAGCCTGGAGAAGAGGAGACTCAGGGGTGACCTTATTGCTGTCTACAACTACCTGAAAGGAGGTTTTAGAGAGGCAGAGGTTGGTCTCTTCTCCCAGGCACCCAGCACCAGAACAAGAGGACACAGTCTCAGGCTGCACCAGAGGAGGTTTAGGCTGGAGGTCAGGAGGAAGTTGTATACAGAGAGAGTGATTGCCCATTGGAATGGGCTGCCTGGGGAGGTGGTGGAGTCCCCATCACTGGAGGTGTTCAGGAGGAGACTTGATGGGGTGCTTGGTGCCATGGGTTAGTTGATTAGATGGTGTTGGATTGGTTGATAGGTTGGAGTTGATGATCTTGAAGGTCTCTTCCAACCTGGTTTGGTCTGGTCTGGTCTGGTCTGGTCTATTCTATTCCATTCTATTCTGTTCTATTCCACTCTATTCTATTCTATTCTATTCTATTCTATTCTATTCTATTCTATTCTATTCTATTCTATTCTATTCTATTCTATTCTATTCTATTCTATTCTATTCTATTCTATTCTATTCTATTCTATTCTGTTGTATTCTATTCTATTCTATTCTATTCTATTCTATTCTATTCTATTCTATTCTACAAGCTTTAAGTCAAACAGGGAGGAGCTTGACAAAATGTGTTCAACCTCTGACCATCTCAGAGTCTATCCCAACGAGGACTGAAGGTCATCTGTTCTTAACTGTATGATTTGAGGCCTGATTGTACATTGGCTTGAACCTGGGTGGTTTTCTCTCTGTCTTCATGCCTTTAAAAGTGCTCATAAAACAGTTCTTTGTGCTCTGTTGCTGTCCTGTAATGCCACAAGAAAGGGCACAGAAATTTATATCTCTACATTGAAACACCTAAGAGAAGGTCATGAATTCTGATGCTGGCTGTGCTGTGGGAGTCAGCAGAGATGGATCAAAAGCTTTTTCAGCCCTAAGCTTAGGAAGCCAGGCAGTGCTGGGTTCATTTGGGTTACATTTGGTCTTTTATAGTTAAGAGCAAGTGCTTTTCCTCCCCCTGAGTGTCAGACTTCTGTAGTAAATCCATGTTCAGACATGGATTTTAGTAGCCTCCCTTCACAGTTGCTTGCTTTTTAGTGTTTCAGTATCTTCTGTAGCATGGAGTGTGCTGATAATTCACAGTGTCCTCAAACACCAAGAGAATGGGAGAGTTTTAATCCAGACTAGGGCATCTCAGTTTATATATGATATGTTTGGAGTTGACCACTGATAAAGGATCATAGTAGTATCATAGTATTAGTCAGGGTTGGAAGGGACCACAAGGATCATCTAGGTCCAACCCCCCTGCCATGGGCAGGGACACCCCACACTAGATCAGGCTGGCCACAGCCTCAGCCAGCCTGGGCTTAAACACCTCCAGGGACGGGGCCTCGACCACCTCCCTGGACAACCCATTCCAGGGCTTCACCACTCTCATGGGGAAGAACTTCCTCCTCACCTCCAGCCTGAATCTCCCCACCTCCAGCTTCATTCCATTCCCCCTAGTCCTAGCACTACCTGAGATCCTGAGCAGTCCCTCCCCAGCCTTCCTGTAGCCCCTTGCAGATCCTGGAAGGCCACAATGAGGTCAGCTGGGAGCCTTCTCTTCTCCAGACTGAACAGCCCCAACTCCTTCAGTCTGTCCTCATAAGAGAGGTGCTCCAGCCCTCTGCTCATCCTCATGACCCTTCTCTGGACACCTTCCAGCACCTCCAGATCCCTCTTGGAATAGGGGCTCCAGAACTGGAGGCAGGACTCCAGGTGGGGTCTCAGCAGAGCTGAGCAGAGGGGGAGAATCACCTACCTTGCCCTGCTGGCCACACTTCTCCTGATGCAGCCCAGGATCTGATTGGCTTTGTGGTCTGCAAGTGCACACTGAGAGCTCCTGTTGAGCTTCTCCTCCCCCAGCACCCCCAAATCTCTCTCCTCAGGGCTGCTTTCCAGCCAGTCCCTGCCCAGCCTGGATTTGTGCCTGGGATTTCCTCCACCCAGCTGCAGGACCCTGCCCTTGTTCTTGCTGAACCTCAACAAGATGGTTCATGCTTGCAGATTTCTTTGCATTATTTTGAGTGTGTCCTTGTCTGAATTTGTATTCATTTCCTTTATCATTTCCTTTGCAGATTACAGATAGAAGAATCTTCTAAACCTGTAAGGCTATCCCAGCAGCTGGACAAAGCTGTAACCACGAACTACAAACCAGTGGCTAATCATCAATACAATGTAAGTAGCTTCAGTGGTTTCCCTTCTCCTTTTCAGGAAGCCTGGCTCAGGGATTCCAAAATTGCTCTCCTGCTTTTCTTCATCTCTTTCACCTGCAGTTTGCCACTCTCTTGGGAAATGCATCATGTTACCTGTTTGCCCCCTGGATTTGTCTTCTGGGAGTCTTCTTTCTGTCTCAATACCAGTGTGCCCAGGTGGCCAAGAGGGCCAATGGCATCCTGGCCTGCATAATGAACAGTGTGGCCAGCAGGAGCAGGGAGGTCATTGTGCCCCTGGACTCTGCATTGGTTAGGCCACACCTTGAGTCCTGTGTCCAGGTCTGGGCCCCTCAGGTTAGGAAAGATGTTGAGTTGCTGGAAGGTGTCCAGAGAAGGGCAACAAAGCTGGGGAGGGGTTTGGAGCACAGCCCTGTGAAGAGAGGCTGAGGGAGCTGGGCTTGCTTAGTCTGGAGAAGAGGAGACCCAGGGGTGACCTTATTGCTGTCTACGACTGCCTGAAGGGAGGTTGTAGCCAGGTGGGGGTTGGTCTCTTCTCCCAGGCAGCCAGCACCAGAACAAGAGGACACAGTCTCAAGCTGTGCCAGGGGAGGTTTAGGCTGGAGGTGAGGAGAAAGTTCTTCACAGAGAGAGCTGTTAGCCATTGGAATGTGCTGCCCAGGGAGGTGGTGGAGTCACCATCCCTGGAGGTGTTCAAGAGGGGATTGGATGAGGCACTTGGTGCCATGGTTTAGTTGATTAGATGGTGTTGGGTGGTAGGTTGGACTCGGTGATCTCAAAGGTCTTTTCCAATCTGGTTAATTCTATTCTATTCTATTCTATTCTATTCTATTCTATTCTATTCTATTCTATTCTATCACCCTTGGGGCTAAGGTCTGCCAGTGCTGAATCTCTCCTGTTACCTGATGGAGTTCATGCCACCTTTGCCCAAGCCCTTCCTAGCAGCTTTATCACATTCTTCCTTTAGCCTTTTTATTTGAATGCTGTGTTGAAGTGTGGGGATAAAAGTCCACTCTGACTTTGTGCTGTGAGATGTGCAGGCACTCCTGTGAGCCAAATAAAATATCACATGGGGGTGGGCAAAAGACGTGATAAGAATTGTTGGTTCCCAAGCCTTAGCGGGAGCTGAGAGCAAGTAGAGAGGAATGAACGGTCAGTGGTTCTTCCACCCTTCCACACCTTCATACTCTGTGTGGGCCAATGGCATCCTGGCCTGCATTAGGAATAGTGTGGCCAGCAGGAGCAGGGAAGTCATTGTGCCCCTGGACTCAGCACTGGTTAGGCCACACCTTGAGTCCTGTGTCCAGTTCTGGGCCCCTCAGTTCAAGAAGGACATTGAGAGACTTGAAGGTGTCCCGAGAAGGGCAACGAGGCTGGGGAGAGGCCTTGAGCACAGCCCTGTGAGGAGAGGCTGAGGGACATGGGGTTGTTTAGCCTGGAGAAGAGGAGGCTCAGAGGAGACCTTCTTGCTGTCTCCAACTCCCTGAAGGGAGGTTGTAGCCAGGTGGGGGTTGGTCTCTTCTCCCAGGCAACCAGCACCAGAACAAAAGGACACAGTCTCAAGCTGCACCAGGGGAAGTTTAGGCTGGAGGTGAGGAGAAAGTTCTTCACTGAGGGAGTCATTCACCTTTGGAATGTGCTGCCCAGGGAGGTGGTGGAGTCCCCATCCCTGGAGGTGTTTAAGAGGGGACTGGACGTGGCACTTGGTGCCATGGTTTAGTCATGAGGTCTGTGGTGACAGGTTGGGCTTGATGATCTTTGAGCTCTCTTCCAACCTTGGTGATTCTGTGATACTATTATGTGCATCACTGGCTTTATCAGTATTGCCCCCACTCTGCTGTTCCAGCTCAGTGGATGTGCATGCAGACTCTAATGTCCTTTTCTCTTAAAGATCCCCTTTGAGTAATTGCTGTGCCTGCATATATGAGTGATGTTGCTGTTCAATGTGAGAAGCAGCAAGTCATGCTGCAGATGAGTCACCCTGTTCATCACTTCAACTCTCAGACTTTTTAATTCACTTTTTATTTACATAAAACAAGTGACAATATATGCTGGATGATAGTTGGGCCTGACTCTGAAAGGCAGCCTCTTCCCACAGGGCCAAAAATAATGGCTGCTCCCTCATGGGACTGTTTTGTAGTAGCTGCTGTTCCAAGTCTGATCTATAGATAGATGATCATGCCAAAGGAACTATTTTGGCTTGGGGAATGACATTTAACCAAAATAGTCACACTGGTGTGTCCTGCTCTGCAAATGCAGTTTGGTATATAAATGAGTGTATGGCTTTATGGTGCAACTTTTATTCTGCTTCAGTTCTGGAATAAGCTGCAGTGAGGTACAGGGGAGGAAAGGGCAACAAAGCTCGGGAGGGGTTTGGAGCACAGCCCTGTGAGGAGAGGCTGAGGGAGCTGGGGTTGCTTAGCCTGGAGAAGAGGAGGCTCAGGGGTGACCTTATCACTCTCTCCAACTCCCTGAAGGGAGGTTGCAGCCAGGTGGGGGCTGGTCTCTTCTCCCAAGCAACCAGCAGCAGAACAAGAGGACACAGTTTCAAGCTGCACCAGGGGAGGTTTAGGCTGGAGGTGAGGAGAAAGTTCTTCCCAGCAAGAGAGATTGGCCATTGGTATGTGCTGCCCAGGGAGGTGGTGGAGTAGTTTCAGGTTAGTTGTAGAGGGCAAAGAGGTCACCCCTGAGCCTTCTCTTCTCCAGTCTAAGCAACCCCAGCTCCCTCAGCCTCTCCTCATAGGGCTGTGTTCCAAACCCCTCACCAACTTTGTTGCCCTTCTCTGGACACCTTCCAGCAACTCAACCTCCTTCCTAACCTGAGGGGCCCAGAACTGGACACAGGACTCAAGGTGTGGCCTAACCAGTGCAGTGTACAGGGGCAGAATGACCTCCCTGCTCCTGCTGGCCACATTGTTCTTAATGCAGGCCAAGATGCCATTGGCCCTCTTGGCCACCTGGGCACACTGCTGCCTCATGCTGGCTCCATTCTATTCCATTCTGTTCTGTTCTTAGGGGGATTCTGTGTGTGCCAATTTTCTGACACTAGCAGAATGGCCTCAAGTCTTTATTCCAGTTGCAACCCGCCGTTGTCATGTTGTTAGAGAAGTGCAAACTGGATGTAAGGTTCAGGGGGTGTAACCAGGACATAACCACACTTGATTCTATACTTCTTAAAAGCTCTGATGCTCTTGTGTACAAAATTGGAATGCTTTTTTTCTTGGTTCCATAACTGTCCATGCTAATGGAAATCCATTGGCAGTGTCTTTACTTTTCATGCCTTCCTTGAAGGTGTTCTGCTGGGGAAAATCTCGTAGGACATACTTGTACTTGAGTCAGTCTTGGCCTTGACTTGGCCCTAAAGGCCCAGCAAAAACAGCATCTTCCTTTTCATTAAGTCTTTTATTAAGAATCATTGAATCATAGAATCAATAAGGTTGGAAAAGACCTCAGAGATCATCAAGTCCAACCTAGCACCCAACACCTCAGGCCTAACTAAACTGTGCCACCAAGTGCCACATCCAATATCTTCATGAACACCTTCAGGGTTGGTGACTCCATCACCATAGGGAACAGATAGATGGATAAACAATCTTCCCCAAACAGAGACATGGGGAAAGGCATGGATAAAACAATCTTCCCCCAGAACAGTGACATGGGGAGCATAGAGACATGGATGAAACAAAAAACTCCACCACCTCCCAGGGCAGCACATTCCAATGGGCAATCTCTCTTCCTGGGAAGAACTTCTTCCTAACCTCCAGCCTAAACTTCACCTGGCACAGCTTGAGACTGTGTGCTCTTGTTCTGTTGGTGGATGCCTGGGAGAAGAGACCAATCCCCACCTGGCTGCAAACTCACTTCAGGTAGTTGGAGACAGCAAGAAGGTCTCCCCTGAGCCTCCTTTTCTCCAGGCTAAGCAACCCCAGCTCCCTCAGCCTCTCCTCACAGGCCTTGTTTCATAGTTTCATAGTTTCATTCAGGGTTGGAAGGGACCACAAGGATCATCCAGTTCCAACCCCCCTGCCATGGGCAGGGACACCCCACACTACATCAGGCTGGCCACAGCCTCATCCAGCCTGCTCTTAAACACCCCCAGGGACGGGGCCTCGACCACCTCCCTGGACAACCCATTCCAGGGTCTCACCACTCTCATGGGGAAGAACTTCCTCCTCACCTCCAGCCTCAATCTCCCCACCTCCAGCTTCATTCCATTCCCCCTAGTTCTATCACTACCTGACATCCTGACAAGTCCTTCCCCAGCCCTCCTGTAGGCCCCCTTCAGATACTGGAAGGCCACAATTAGGTCAGCTGGGAGCCTTCTCTTCTCCAGGCTGAACAGCCCCAACTCCTTCAGTCTGCCCTCATAGGAGAGGTGCTCCAGCCCTCTGCTGATCCTTGTGGCCCTTCTCTGGACACCTTCCAGCACCTCCACATCCCTCTTGGAATAGGGGCTCCAGAACTGGAGGCAGGACTCCAGGTGGGGTCTCACCAGGGCTGAGTAGAGGGGGAGGATCACCTCCCTCGACCTGCTAGCCACACTTGTCCTGATGCAGCCCAGGATCTGATTGGCCTTGTGCTCCAGAACTCACAGCAGCCTCGTTGCCCTTCAGGTTAGATGGCTGAAGGGAGTACAACAGGGAGAACAAGTCCATGAACTTTACCAACCTCTTGGTTACATTTTTCTGCTGTTTACAAGCAGCAGTTTCTTGCCACGCTGCTTGTAATGATGTGCCAGCACTGTTAGGGACAAGGCTTGTCACAAGAAAGAAAAGCATGCACAAATGACTGTACATGCTGATACACTCAGTCATATTCTGGGGTGTTTCTGTGGCAAGAAGATTTACTGAAGGAGAAAGAAAAGGTTTAGCATTTCTTACAGGAAGAGAAGACAGACTCTGAAATGTGGCTTAAATGAGGCTTGAATGTGGGCGCTTCACATTCCCACAGATGAGTGTATACCAAGAAGGAGGAGGGAAATAAATGACATGAGGATGGGAAGCAGCAATAGCCTGGCTGAACACAAGAATGGGACAAGTGATGTTTTTGTCATGAAATCATGTCAAGCCTACCTTTTTATTAGAAGAAAGTGCAATTCCATTACAATACAGGCCAGGAGCCTGACGTAGGCTTTCTTCTTAGAATCATAGTATCAGTCAGGGTTGGAAGGGACCACAAGGATCATCTGGTTCCAAACCTCCTGCCATGGGCAGGGACACCCCACACTACATCAGGCTGGCCACAGCCTCATCCAGCCTGCTCTTAAACACCCCCAGGGATGGGGCCTCAACCACCTCCCTGGACAGCCCATTCCAGGGCTTCACCACTCTCCTGGGGAAGAACTTCCTCCTCACCTCCAGCCTCAATCTCCCCACCTCCAGCTTCATTCCATTCCCCCTAGTCCTAGCACTACCTGAGATCCTGAGAAGTCCCTCCTCAGCCTTCTTGGAGGCCCCCTTCAGATACTGGAAGGCCACAATGAGGTCACCTGGGAGCCTTCTCTTCTCCAGACTGAACAGCCCCAACTCCTTCAGTCTGTCCTCATAGGAGAGGTGCTCCAGCCCTCTGCTCATCCTCCTGGCCCTTCTCTGGACACCTTCCAGCACCTCCACATCCCTCTTGGAATAGGGGCTTCAGAACTGGAGGTAGGACTCCAGGTGGGGTCTCACCAGAGCTGAGCAGAGGGGGAGAATCACCTCCCTTGCCCTGCTGGCCACACTTCTCCTGATGCAGTCCAGGATCCGATTGGCTTTGCAGGCTGCAAGTGCACACTGAGAGCTGCTGTTGAGCTTCTCCTCCCCCAGCACCCCCAAGTCTCTCTCCTCAGGGCTGCTTTCCAGCCAGTCCCTGCCCAGCCTGCATTTGTGCCTGGGATTTCCTCCACCCAGATGCAGGATCCTGCCCTTGCTCTTGTTGAACCTCCTGAGGTTGGCTTGTGCCCACCTCTCCAGCCTGTCCAGGTCCCTCTGGATGGCCTCCCTTCCCTCCAGCCTGTCTGCTGCACCACACAGCTTGGTGTCATCAGCAAACTTGTTGAGGGTGCACTCAATGCCACTGTCCATGGCACCCACAAAGCTGTTGACCAAACCTGGTGCCAGGACTGATCCCTGAGGGACTCTGCTTGTCCCTGGCCTCCACTGGGACATGGAGCCATTGACAGCCACTCTTTGGGTGCAGCCATCAAACCAGTTCCTTATCCATCTAGTGCTCCACTTCAGGAAAGTGACCTTCATTGTCTGTAGAGCTGTTAATATTATGTGTTTACAAGGCTGCAGTGTTGATATTCTTGCAGCTGGAAGGTCAAGGAGGAGACTTGATGGGGTGCTTGGTGCCATGGGTTAGTTGTTTAGGTGGGTTGGATTGGTTGATGGGTTGGACACGATGATCTTGAAGGTCCCTTCCAACCTGGTTTATTCTATTAAATTCTATTAAAAACCTTAAAGAGTTATTTCAGACATCTTCAGATGAAACTCTAGGTTTAGTCTCACTTCTCTGTCACCTTTGTATTAGCTGTCTACCAAAGCAGTGCAAAACATCAGCTTCAGAAAGTTAATCATCGAATCATAGAATCAATTAGGTTGGAAGAGACCTCAGAGATCATTATGTCCAATCTATCACCAAACACCTCATGATGAACTAAACCATGGCACCACTTGCCATGTCCAGCCCCCTCTTGAACTTCACCACCTCCCTGGGCAGCACATTCCAATGGCCAATTACTCTCTCTGTGAAGAACTTTCTCCTCACCCTGAGCCTAAACCTCCCCTGGCACAGCTTGAGACTGTGTCCTCTTGTTCTGGTGCTGGTTGCCTGGCAGAAGAGACCAACCTGGCTACAACCTCCCTTCAGGTAGTTGTAGAGAGCAGGAAGGTCTCCCCTGTTGAGACTTGTTTCCATAGTGTTTCTTTGTTCCTTGTGCAGGAACCATCCCTTTTACAGCAAGCAGTTTGTTTCTCATCATGGAGAGAGTTGCATTGGGTTGCCAGCTAAGCACATTTTCCCTCAGTGTCATTTGAAGAGGTGAAAACAGGGTTGTCTTTGTTGCTCCTGTTCTCAGGGATTGCCTTGAGAAGCCCAGTAGCTTACTCTATTACATCCATGTCACTTACCCATTATTCCCATTGCTCAGCTGCATAGAGAAGGAATAACCTCAGTGCTTTGCTCTTGTTCCTGATGCTTCAAAAACCCCAAAGCCCAGCAAAGTAGATCAATTTCTTCCATCACTTCAGCTTGACCTTCCACCTGAGGAGCCTGCAGCTTGCTTATGTTTCTCGTTCCTTTTAGTTTTGCTGTTTGGGGAAGTAGAAGATTGCAGAAGGGTTGTTTAGAACAGGCTGCTGCTGTGGCAGTGTGCTGCAGGGTGTAAGTGGCTGTCCTTGCCTTTCACACTGCATCTTTCAGCTCCTGTATTTTCTGAGACAGAAAAGTAGAACAGAACAGAACAGAACAGAATAGAATAGACCAGACCAGACCAGGTTGGAAGAGACCCTGAAGGTCGTTGCATCCAACCTATCATCCAATACCACCTAATCAACTAAACCATGGCACCAAGCACCCCATCCAGTCTCTTCCTAAGCACCTCCAGGGATGGTGACTCCACCACCTCCCCAGGCAGCACATTCCAATGGGCAATCACTCTTTCTGGGAAGAATTTCTTCCTAACCTCCAACCTAAACCTCCCCTGGCACAGCTTGAGACTGTGTCCTCTTGTTCTGGTGCTGGCTGCCTGGGAGAAGAGACCAACCCCCACCTGGCTACAACCTCCCTTCAGGGAGTTGTAGAGAGCAATAAGGTCACCCCTGAGTCTCCTCCTCTCCAGGCTAAGCAACCCCAGCTCCCTCAGCCTCTCCTCACAGGGCTGTGCTCCAAACTCCTCACCAACTTTGTTGCCCTTCTCTGGACTCCTTCCAGCAACTCAACCTCCTTCCTAAACTGAGGGACCCAGAACTGGACACAGGACTCAAGGTGTGGCCTAACCAGTGCAGTGTACAGGGGCACAATGACCTCCCTGCTCCTGCTGGCCACATTATTCCTGATGCAGGCCAGGATGCCATTGGCCCTCCTGAGCACACTGCAGGCTCATGTTCAGCCTACCATCCACCAGCACCCCCAGGTCCCTCTCTGCCTGTCTGCTCTCCAGCCACTCTGACCCCAGCCTGTAGCACTGCCTGGGGTTGTTGTGGCCAATGTGCAGAACCTGGCACTTGGATGTGTTCAGTCTCCTGCCATTGGACTCTGCCCATCTGTCCAGCCTGTCCAGGTCCTTCTGCAGAGCCTCTCTACCCTCCAGCAGATCAACTCCTGCCCCCAGCTTGGTGTCATCAGCAAATTTACTGATGATGGACTCAATGCCCTCATCCAGATCATCAATAAAGATGTTAAAGAGATCCCTGGGGCACACCACTGGTGCCTGGCTGCCAGCTGGCTGTGGCACCATTCACCACCACTCTCTGGGCTCAGCCTCCAGCCAGTTCCTAACCCAGCTCAGAGAGCTGCTGTCCAAGGCAGGGGCTGACAGCTTGGCCAAGAGTTTGCTATTGGGGATGGTGTTAAAAGTCTTGATGAGGTCCAGGCAGACCACATCCACAGCCTGCCCCACATCCACCAGGCAGGCACCTGATCATAGAAGGAGATCAGGTTGGTCAGGCAGGACCTGCCCTTCCTGAATCCATGCTGGCTGGGCCTGATCCCTTGGCCATCCTGCAAGTGCTGTGTGATTGCACTAAGTGCATCCTGTAAGTGCTGTGTGATTGTGATGCTAACTTGAGTGTCTTTGCACTGAAAAGTGACCCCAGATGCATGTTGGAACTAAATGCTCTGTACCATCCCATCCAACTCAAGCTATTCTGTGAATTCAGGCAAGCATTGCCCAGAGTGATGCCTTCAGCTGTCCTACCATCTTCTGAGCTTGACCTCCAAAGTGTTGGATGCTCTCCTGGCAACAAATTACAGCTGGGTAATCCATCTCCTCCTCATGTGAAATGTTAATGTGTGCATATAATCAAAACATTTTTAGTTGCCAGTCCTCAAGCCTCCTAAGCTGCTGCCTCAAATGTAAGAGGGCTTTGCTGAAAATTCAGCAGGGTATTGTTTACTGCTGTCAGACCTGAGCAGCAACTGCAGAGACTGGAAGATGGATTCTGTGAATCCCTAAGTCAAAAAGGGCAGAACAGAACAGCATAGAACAGGGTAGGGTAGAATAGGATGGGATGGGATAGGATAGGATGGGATAGGATAGGATAAGATAGGATAGGATAGGATAGGATAGGATAGGATAGGATAGGATAGGATAGGATAGGATAGGATAGGATAGGATAGGATAGGATGGGATAGGATAGGATAGGATAGGATAGGATAGGATAGGAAAGGAAAGGAATAGAATAAGAATAAGAATGGAATGGAATGGAATGGAATGGAATGGAATGGAATAGAATGGAATGGAATGGAATGGAATAGAATAGAATGGAATGGAATGGAATGGAATAGAATGGAATAGAATAGAATAGAATAGAATAGAATAGAATAGAATAGAATAGAATAGAATAGAATAGAATAGAATTAACCAGGTTGGAAAAGACCTTTGAGATCAAGTCCCAGCCTGTCACCCAACACCATCTAATCAACTAAACCATGGCACCAAGCACCCCATCCATGCCCTTCCTAAACACCTCCAGGGATGGTGACTCCACCACCTCCCTGGGCAGCACATTCCAATGGCCAATCTCTCTTTCTGGGAGGAATTCCTTCCTAACATCAAGCCTAAACCTCCCCTGGCACAGCTTGAGACTGTGTCCTTTTGTTCTGTTGCTCATTGCCTGGGAGAAGAGACCAACCCCCACGTGGCTACGACCTCCCTTCAGGGAGTTTTAGACAGCAAGGTCTCCTCTGAGCCTCCCCCAGGCTAAGCAACCCCAGCTCCCTCAGCCTCTCCTCACAGGGCTGTGCTCCAAACCCCTCCCCAGACTTGTTGCCTTTCTCTGGACATGTTCAAGTGTCTCGATGTCCTTCTTAAACTGAGGGGCCCAGAACTGGACACAGGACTCCAGGTGTGGCCTAACCATTGCTGAGTCCAGGTGCACAATGACCTCCCTGCTCCTGCTGGCCACACTATTCCTGATGCAGGCCAGGATGCCATTGGCCTTCTTGGCCACCTGGGCACACTGCTGGCTCATGTTCAGCCTACCATCAACCAGCACCCCCAGGTCCCTCTCTGCCTGGCTGCTCTCCAGCCACTCTGACCCCAGCCTGTAGCACTGCATGGGGTTGCTGTGGCCAATGTGCAGAACCTGGCACTTGAATGTGTTCAATCTCATCTCAGTCATTTGTTTGCTTGAAGCACTGTCACTCTCATTATGTATGTGACAGAGGGTTTTCCCTGTGACTTTCTCCAGCTTACAAATCAAAGCAGCTTTTAAATGCAAATCCTATTAGAAGCTGGAGACTAAAATTGTTTCTTGTAGATGGAAATGAGGCTTCCAAAACACGCAGTGCAACAGGGAGCCTGATCACAACAAGTGTTTTTCAGTGGCAGCTTGAAGTGGCAGCTTGAGAGTGAGATGTGACATGTTTGTGCATCTTGGAAGACTGAAGGGACAGCTTTCATACTAGGGTAAAGAAAACATTGGCTGCATGTCTTAGACCCTGCATACTTCATTGTCCTCAGGATGCTCCCATGTCCTTGCAGCAGGTCCCTGCACCACAGTGCTGGCTTAGAACATGACTGCAGTGGTAGGTGAATGCTCTGAGAGGAAAAATGCGAGCTGCCCATCATATACCTTTAGTAAATTCTGATGGAAGCCAGGTGTGAAGAAATAACCCCACATTTGTAATACTGAACACTACCTGGTATTAGATCAGTTTAAGATCAGATGCAAAGGCTTTTTGGGGCAGTCAAACAGCTGATGTAGTGGATTGCTCATAGAATAAAATTAACCAGGTTGGAAAAGACCTTGGAGATCATAGGATCAGTCAGGGTTGGAAGGGAGCACAAGGATCAGCTAGTTCCAACCCCCCTGCCATGGGCAGGGACACCCCACACTAGATCAGGCTGGCCAGAGCCTCATCCAGCCTGGTCTTAAACACCTCCAGGGATGGGGCCTCAACCACCTCCCTGGACAACCCATTCCAGGGCTTCCCCACTCTCATGGGGAAGAACTTCCTCCTCACCTCCAGCCTCAATCTCCCCACCTCCAGCTTCATTCCATTCCCCCTAGTCCTATCACTCCCTGAGATCCTGACAAGTCCCTCCCCAGCCTTCCTGTAGGCCCCCTTCAGATACTGGAAGTCCAACCTATCACCCAACACCATCTAATCAACTAAACCATGGCACCAAGTGCCTCATCCAGTCTCTTCCTAAACACCTCCAGGAATGGTGACTCCACCACCTCCCTGGGCAGCACATTCCAATGGCCAATCTCTCTTTCTGTGAGGAAATTCTTCCTGGCATCCAGCCTAAACTTCCCCTGGTGCAGCTTGAGACTGTGTCCTCTTGTTCTGGTGCTGCTTGCCTGGGAGAAGAGGCCAACCCCCCACCTGGCTACAACCTCCCTTCAGGCAGTTGCAGAGAGCAAGAAGCTCTCCCCTGAGCCTCCTCTTCTCCAGGCTAAGCAACCCCAGCTCCCTCAGCCTCTCCTCACAGGGCTGTGCTCCAAACCCCTCCCCAGCTTTGTTGCCCTTCTCTGGACACCTTCCAGCAACTCAACATCTTTCCTGGAGAAGAGGAGGCTGAGGGGAGAGTTGCTCTCTGCAACTCCCTGAAGGGAGGTTGTAGCCAGGTGGGGGTTGGTCTCTTCTCCCAGGCAACAAGCAACAGAACACGAGGACACAGTCTCAAGCTGTGTGAGGGGAGATTTAGGCTGGAGGTGAGGAAAGTTCTTCCAAGCAAGAGAGATTGGCCATTGGAATGTGCTGGCCATGGAGGTGGTGGAGTTACCATCACTGGAGGTGTTCAAGAGGGGATTGAATGTGGCACTTGAAGGCATGGTTTAGTTAGTCCTGAGGTGTTGGGTGATCGGTTGGACTTGATGATCTCTGAGGTCTTTTCTAACCTTATTGATTCTATGATTCTATGAAGTTTTTGGTTGCCCAAGCCTATCTTAGGCTTTAAGCAGAAGCAACAGACTTCAAGCTACAGGTGGGAAACAATTGCTCTGCATTCAATTTAATGATCATAGTATCAGTCAGGGTTGGAAGGGACCACAAGGATCATCTAGCCCCAACCCCCCTGCCATGGGCAGGGACACCCCACACTAGATCAGGCTGCTCAGAGCCTCATCCAGCCTACTTTCAAACACCTTCTGAGTCAGATGGTGTACATCTGTTGCAGGCTTTGAAAAGAAGTTAGCTGGCCAGAGACTTGGGAGCAAGGGTGAAGGTGGTAAAAGCCTTTAGCCACTTTGGGACAGATGCCAAGAGGCAGACTATTTTCACTCAGGGAGTAGGAGGGATTTAGCTGTCAAGTAAACGTATGAAGAATCAAATGGTGCCATAAAAGTAATCTCTCTCCTTAAACCCAAGGGTTTTAGCATCCAGCAGAACTGTGAATTTTCATTTCTAGGCTTCTTTTCTGCAGGTCTTCCTTTTGAGGGTCAGGTATGAGACATCAGAGGCAGAACAACTCCCATACAAAATTACCCCACTGGCAGCCAGGCATGAGTCTCTCTTTCATCTCATGGATAGCTCTTCTCCTCTACGTTGTGCCACTTCAGATCTACCCACACAGTTTGCCTGAAATTACTTGATGATTACATGAATTGTGTTCCCTTCTGGGTCACCTTTGTTGTTTCCAAGTAGCTCAATGATTTTTTCTGTTACTAAGGGTTGTACTGGGGGTGGACGAGGTGATATGCTGGTAGAGGTGGATGCTGCTAAGGTTCCAGCCGGGAGAAGAGGCTCAGGGGAGACCTTCTTGCTCTCTACAACTGCCTGAAGGGAGGTTGTAGCCAGGTGGGGGTTGGTCTCTTCTCCCAGGCAACCAGCACCACAAAAGAGGAATAGAAAGGAATTGGAATGGAATGGAATGGAATGGAATGGAATGGAATGGAATGGAATGGAATGGAATGGAATGGAATAGAATAGAATAGAATAGAATAGAATAGAATAGAATAGAATAGAATAGAATAGAATAGAATAGAATAGAATAGAATAGAATAGAATAGACCAGGTTGGAAAATACCTCAGAGATCATCAAGTCCAACCTATCATCCAACACCATCTAATCAACTCAACCATGGCACCAAACACCCCATCAAGTCTCCTCCTGAACACCTCCAGGGATGGTGACTCCACCACCTCCCCAGGCAGCCCATTCCAATGGGCAATCACTCCCTCTGTGTGGAACTTCCTCCTAACCTCCAGCCTGAACCTCCCCTGGAACAGCCTGAGACTGTGTCCTCTTGTTCTGGTGCTGGTTGCCTGGGAGAAGAAACCAACCTCTGCCTGTCTACAACCTCCCTTCAAGTAGTTGTAGACAGCAATAAGGTCACCCCTTAGTCTCCTCCAGGCTAAGCAACCCCAGCTCCCTCAGCCTCTCCTCACAAGCCTTGTGCTCCAAACCCCTCACCAACTTCGTTGCCCTTCTCTGGACTCGTTCCAGCAAGTCAACCTCCTTCCTAAACTGAGGGGCCCAGAACTGGACACAGGACTCAAGGTGTGGCCTAACCAGTGCAGCGTGCAGGGGAGAATGACCTCCCTGTTCCTGCTGGCCACACTGTTCCTGATGCAGGCTAGGATGCCATTGGCCCTCTTGGCTTCCTGGGCACACTGCAGGCTTGTGTTCAACCTACCTTTGACACAGTCTCAAGCTGCACCAGGGGAAGTTTAGGTTTGAGATGAGGAGAAAGTTCTTTACAGAAAGAGTGATTTGCCGTTGGAATGTGCTGCCCAGAGAGGTGGTGGAGTCACCCTCCCTGGAGGTGTTCAAGAGGGGATTGGATGTGGCACTGGAAGCCATGGTTTAATCAGTCCTGAGGTGTTGGTTGATAGGTTGGACTTGATGATCTCTGAGGTCTTTTCCAACCTTATTGATTCTATGATTCTATGTCATGGTTGGTACTCTGCAGTGATTGGGATTTGTTAGGGGTATGCTTGCCTGTGCAAATCTTGATTTTAGCCTGGATGTTAGGAAGATGTTCTATACAGAGAGAGTGATTGCCCATTGGAATGGGCTGCCCGCAGAGGTGGTGGAGTCATCATCCCTGGAGGTGTTCAGGAGGAGACTTGATGGGGTGCTTGGTGCCATGGGTTAGTTGTTTAGGTGGGTTGGGTTGGTTGATGGGTTGGACACGATGATCTTGAAGGTCTCTTCCAACCTGGTCTATTCTATTCTATTCTATTCTATTCTATTCTATTCTATTCTATTCTATTCTATTCTATTCTATTCTATTCTATTCTATTTTTCTATTCTATTCTATTCTATTCTATTCTATTCTATTCTATTCTATTCCATTCCATTCCATTCCATTCTATTCTATTCTATTCTATTCTATTCTATTCTATTCTATTCTATTCTATTCTATTCTATTCTATTCTATTCCATTCCATTCCATTCCATTCCATTCCATTCCATTCCATTCCATTCCATTCCATGATTCCATGCTGATCTTTGGCTTTTCCCAAGTAGGAGCAGTTTGTAGATTGTTTGATATTTGTCATTACACTTCTGAAGCTGATGCCAGCAGAGGTGGAGTGAAAATACCATCTCCATTTGGATTCCTGTGCTAACATGAATTCCCTCTCCAGGTTTGGGCACACCATGCAGCCTCTCTTTCTGGGGTTGTTTTCTTCACTGGCTGAGACAGAGATAGCTATCTGAAAAGCTGATTGTGCTGAGGACCACTGCTTAGTTTGTGTTCCTAAAAGGACATTTGAGGGCTGAAAAGAAAATCTTCCAGAGGAGAAAGCTCTGAGTCATTGAACAATGGTTTATTAAATGGAAGAGGGGTTTTATGTCTTCATGTTCAGCACTGAGAATTATGCAGCATTCCTTACTAATGCCTTGGAAATATGTTTTGTGTCTGATAGATTGAATACGAGAGGAAGAAGAAAGAGGACGGGAAACGGGCCCGAGCCGATAAGCAGCAAGTGTTGGACATGCTGTTCTCAGCCTTTGAGAAGCATCAGTATTACAACATTAAAGACCTGGTGGACATCACCAAGCAGCCAGTGGTATGTACAAGCAGCCTTGTGGTATAAGCACTTTCAGTAGCTGTGCATGTTTGCCCTGCAATGCTTGCTGTGTGCCTTTGAAAGAGCTCTTTAAATGTGTTTTACAACAAAGAGAAATCATCAGGGCCTGGTTTAGGGTGGTGGAGGAGGCCAAGCATTGCAATGAGTGTGCTGCTCTTCCTGACAGAGGTGCTTGAAGTAACCTAAATGGTCTCTTTCTTATTTAGGTGTGCTATAAACTAGCAACAACAGGCATCCAAGAGGGCCAATAGCATCCTGGCCTGCATCAGGAGCAGTGTGGCCAGCAGGAGCAGGGAGGTCATTCTGCCCCTGTACACTGCACTGGTTAGGCCACACCTCGAGTACTGTGTCCAGTTCTGGGCCCCTCAGTTTAGGAAGGAGGTTGACTTGCTGGAAGGTGTCCAGAGAAGGGCCACAAGAATGATCAGAGGGCTGGAGCACCTCTCCTGTGAGGACAGACTGAAGGAGTTGGGGCTGTTCAGTCTGCAGAAGAGAAGGCTCCCAGGTGACCTAATTGTGGCCTTCCAGTATCTGAAGGGGGCCTACAGGAAGGCTGGGGAAGGACTTCTTAGGATCTCAGGGAGTGCTAGGACTAGGGGGAATGGAATGAAGCTGGAGGCGGGGAGATTGAGGCTGGAGGTGAGGAGGAAGTTCTTCCCCATGAGAGTGGTGAAGCCCTGGAATGGGTTGTCCAGGGAGGTGGTTGAGGCCCCATCCCTGGAGGTGTTTAAGCCCAGGCTGGCTGAGGCTGTGGCCAGGCTGATGTAGTGTGGGGTGTCCCTGCCCATGGCAGGGGGGTTGGAACTAGATGATCCTTGTGGTCCCTTCCAACCCTGAATGATACTGTGATACTATGATACTATATCCTGAAAAAATAAATGCCCCAAATCTTGCTGCTGCTACCTTTCTTCATTTACTAGGCAAGCCAGTATGCTAATGAATTCAAAACTTACCTTCCAATGTGTCATCTACCACTCATCTGAAGCCATCCTAATTTCCCACCTGACTTCCCATCAAAAGCCCCCGCAGGCCTTGCTAACAGTATCCATTTCCACTCAAACCCACTATCCCTGGCTTCCTGCTGTTCAGCCAGTGTTTACTCCCTGTGTGAGCATCCCCAGTGCTGCAGACTTCAAGCCCTGATCTGCAGCTTTTGCTTGTTTCCACTCCCTTCCCTGAAACTGAAGCGTGCCCACCGTGACTTTGTTGTTCACAGCGCAGCTAGACCTGACAAGAGAAAGTCAAGCGCCAACAGGTGGAGAGAGGTGAGCTCTCCCCAGGCTGTACAGAGGTTGAATGCTAATGAATCTCTGCTGGGTGCTCACTGCTTTATTTTCTGTCATAGTGTCTGAGATTGCCTGGGTATGTAATTTCTCCCCTCCAGTTTCTAAATGTTGAGGTTATTTTCAGACACGAGGGAAAATGTGCTGCTGCTGCTGCTGCTGCTGCTGTCGCCTCGGCTCACGTTGAAAGGAAGCTCTAGGTGCTTGTATCACTGGCTGGTGCTCCTCAGAACACGTTTGCCCAAGGGAATTGGCATCTTTCTTAGTGAGATAGCAAATAAATAAGGGTGGTTTTGGAGTGGAATGGAATGGAGTGGAATGGAATGGAATGGAATGGAGTAGAATGGAATGGAATGGAATGGAATGGAATGGAGTGGAATGGAATGGAATGGAATGGAATGGAATGGAATGGAATGGAATGGAATGGAATGGAATGGAGTAGAATGGAATGGAACGGAACGGAACGGAACAGAACAGAATAGAATAGAATAGAATAGAATAGAATAGAATAGAATAGAATAGAATAGAATAGAATAGAATGGAATTAACCGTCCCTGGAGGTGTTTAGGAAGAGACTGGATGAGGCACTTGGTTCCCTGGTTGAGTTGATCAGGTGGTGTTGGGTGATAGGTTGGACACAATGATCTCAAAGGTCTCTTCCAACCTGGTTAATTCTATTCTATTCTATTCTATTCTATTCTATTCTATTCTATTCTATTCTATTCTATTCTATTCTATTCTATTCTATTCTATTCTATTCTATTTTATTCCATTCCATTTCATTTCATTCCATTCCATTCCATTCCATTCCATTCCATTCCATTCCATTCCATTCCATTCCATTCCATTCCATATCTATTCCATTTCCATTCCATATCTATTCCATTCCATTCCATTCTATATGAATGGGGCCCTACAAGAAGGATGGAGAGAGATTGTTTACAAAGGCCTCCAATGACAGGACAAAGGACAATGGCTTCAAACTGGAGAAGAGCAGATTTAGACTGGGTGTTAGGTACCAGTTCTTTACTCCAAGGGTGGTGGAACACTCAAACAGGTTGCCCAGGGAGGTAGTTGAGGCCCTATCCTTGGAGATCTTCAAAGTGAGGCTTGACAGGGCTCTGGGCAGCTTGATCTGAGACTGAGACTGAGACTGAGACTGAGACTGAGGGAGCTGGGGTTGCTTAGCCTGCAGAAGAGGAGACTCAGGGGTGACCTCATTGCTCTCTACAACTACCTGAAGGGAGGTTGTAGACAGGCAGAGGTTGGTCTCTTCTCCCAGGCAACCAGTACCAGAACAAGAGGACACAGTCTCAGGCTGCGCCAGGGGAGGTTTAGGCTGGAGGTTAGGAAGAAACTTTACACAGAGAGAGTGATTGCCCATTGGAATGTGCTGTCCATGGAGGTGGTAGAGTCACCATCACTGGAGGTCTTCAGGAGGAGACTTAATAGGGTGCTTGGTTGCATGGTTTAGTTGAGTAGGTAGTGTTGGATGATAGGTTGGACACAATGATCTTGAAGGCCTCTTCCAACCTGGTCCTATTCTATTCTATTCTATTCTATTCTATTCTATTCTATTCTATTCTATTCTATTCTATTCTATTCTACTCTACTCTACTCTACTCTACTCTACTCTGCTCTACTCTATTCTATTCAGTTGAGGATGCTCCTGATGACTGCAGAGGGGGTTGGATTGGATGACCTTCAGAGATCCCTTCCAGCCCAGGCCACTCCGTGGTCCTATTCTATGAAACACACAAACACATTATCTACAGATTGGCTTCTGTGCTAGAATTGTATCTATATAATCATATTTCATCCTTTTCTGAGAGGATGTTGTGGGCCCTAGATCAGCACTCACCAGGCTCTACCATTCAGTATTTGGCATCACTGGGGGAAGTGGGGGGGCTTCTCTTGGTGCTACAGTGTCAGACTAAGCATGCTTCAAGATGTGGAGGCCAACCTGACACAATGCAGACCCCAGGTGGAGGGTCTTGGAAGGGTTTCTGGAAGGAGAATAGAATAGAATAGAATAGAATAGAATAGAATAGAATAGAATAGAATAGAATAGAATAGAATAGAATAGAATAGACCAGGTTGGAAGAGACCTTCAAGATCATCGTGTCCAACCTATCATCCAACACCACCCAACCAACTAAACCATGGCACCAAGCACCCTGTCAACTCTCCTCCTGAACACCTCCAGGGATGGTGACTCCACCATCTCCCCAGGCAGCACATTCCAATGGGCAATCACTCTCTCTGTGTAAAACTTCCTCCTGACCTCCAGCCTGAACCTCCCCTGGTGCAGCCTGAGACTGTGTCCTCTTGTTCTGGTGCTGGCTGCCTGGGAGAAGAGACCAACCTCTGCCTGTCTACAACCTCCCTTCAGGGAGTTGGAGAGAGCAAGAAGGTCTCCCCTGAGCCTCCTCTTCTCCAGGCTAAGCAACCCCAGCTCCCTCAGCCTCTCCTCACAGGGCTGTGCTCCAAACCCCTCACCAACTTTGTTGCCCTTCTCTGGACACCTTCCAGCAACTCAACCTCCTTCGTAAACTGAGGGGCCCAGCACTGGACACAGGACTCAAGGTGTGGCCTAACCAGTGCAGTGTACAGGGCCAGAATGACCTCCCTGCTCCTGCTGGCCACACTGTTCCTGATGCAGGCCAGGATGCCATTGGCCCTCCTGGCTGCCTGGGCACACTGCAGGCTCATGTTCAGCCTACCATCAACCAGCACCCCCAGGTCCCTCTCTGCCTGGCTGCTCTCCAGCCACTCTGACCCCAGCCTGTAGCACTGCATGGGGTTGCTGTGGCCAATGTGCAGAACCTGGCACTTGGATGTGTTCAATCTCCTGCCCTTGGACTCTGCCCATCTGTCCAGCCTGTCAAGGTCCCTCTGCAGAGCTCTCCTACCTTCTATCAGATCAACTCCTGCCCCCAGCTTGGTGTCATCAGCAAATTTACTGATGATGGACTCAATGCCCTCATCCAGATCATTGACAAAGATACTGAACAGGAAGGGGCCCTGGGAGACACCACTGGTGCCTGGCTGCCAGCTGGCTGTGGCACCATTCACCACCACTCTCTGGGCTCAGCCTCCAGCCAGTTCCTAACCCAGCTCAGAGTGCTGCTGTCCAAGCCATGGGCTGACAGCTTGGCCAGGAAGTGATCCTGCAGGAAGGAAACCACATCTCCTGAACTCATCTCATCAAGCCACTTGCTCTCAGATATGGTACACTACAGGAGACTTATTCCCTGATTTGTGGTTGTCTAAAAACTCCACCAGCTCAGTGTTGTCTGTGCACACAGAGTGATTTGGGGGAGTTCATGTTCTCAGCTGCCCTCCCTCAAAGCACTGCTGCTTGTTTCCCCTTGTAGTGGAAAGGGGAAATGGCAATGTGTTGCAGATCCTCAGCTGCTGCAGTTGAAAGTCCCAGCCTGAGGTGTCCTTACTATGGCACAGACATTACCTCAGACTTCGGCTTAAGGTGGTTTGGTTTGGTTTTGTTATGCTGTTGAATACAAACTCTTGGAAGCAGAAGTGCCTGAGGGATTGAGTCTGAAAGATAGATGAAATTAAAAGTGTTCAGTGTGTGACTGGGGGGGGGCAGTGAGGACTGCCTTGTGCAAGATGTCACCCAGAGATGCTGCCAGCACAGAGCAGCGAGCCGCTGGGAGCTGTGGAGCATCCAGCCATAGCCGTTTTGTTCTGCCAGAGCCCTGCAGCACTGTCATGCCTTGTGGCCTGGCTTCCCAGGCACAGATAGAGCCAGAGAATCATACAATCTGTAAGGTTGGAAAAGAACACAGAGATCACCAAGTCCAACCTAGCACCCAACACCTCAGGACTAACTAAACCATGGCTTCAAGTGCCACGTCCAATCCCTTTCTGAACACATCCCGGGACAGGGACTCCACCACCTCCCTGGGCAGCACATTCCAATGGCCAATCTCTCTTTCTGGGAAGAACTTTCTCCTCACCTCCAGCCTAAACCTCCCCTGGTGCAGCTTGAGACTGTGTCCTCTTGTTCTGGTGCTGGTTACCTGGGAGAAGAGACCAACCCCCACCTGGCTACAACCTCCCTTCAGGTAGTCGTAGACTGCAAGAAGGTTTCCCTTGAGCCTCCTCTTCTCCAGGCTAAGCAACCCCAGCTCTCTCAGCCTCTCCTCACAGGGCTGTGCTCCAAACCCCTCCCCAGCTTTGTTGCCCTTCTCTGGACACCTTCCAGCAACTCAACATCTTGCCTAAACTGAGGAGCCCAGAACTGGACACAGGACTCAAGGTGTGGCCTAACCAGTGCCGAGTCCAGGGGCACAATGACTTCCCTGCTCCTGCTGGCCACACTGTTCCTGATGCAGGCCAGGATGCCATTGGCCTTCTTAGCCACCTGGGCACACTGCTGGATCATGTTCATCTAGCTGTCAACCAGTACCCCCAGGTCCCTTTCTGCCTGGCTGCTCTCCAACCACTCTGACCCCAGCCTGTTGCTCTGCATGGAGTTGTTGTGACCAAAGTGCAGCATCCAGCACTTGGACTTGTTAAATGCCATCCTGTTGGACTCTGCCCATCTGTCCAGCCTGGCAAGGTCCTTCTGCAGAGCTCTCCTACTCTCTAACAGATAAACACTTCCTCCCAACTTGATGTTGTCTGCAAATTTACTGATGATGGACTCCACCCCCTTCTCCAGTTCATCAATAAAGATTTTGAACAGGATGGGGCCTAGCACTGATCCCTGGGGCACACCACTGGTGCCTGGCTGCCAGCTGGCTGTGGCACCATTCACCACCACTCTCTGGGCTGAGCCAGATGAGGTCTCTCAGCCCGGGAACTGCCTGTGGTTGTGCTTTGTGGAACTAAGTGCAATTGTGTTTCATTTCCATTCCAATTCTCATGAATCTGTCCCTGTGGTGGAGAGCAGAATTTAACCTTGAGTCTGAGTGTTTCTGCCACCCACGCTGCCGTCTTCTGAAGTGCTTGTCAGTGACACCACTGAGCGCTCCCCGGCAGGAGAGCACAGGGATTGCCAAGCAAGCTGTGGCTGTGCAGGTGCAAACATCTACACCTGCCCCTCTGCAGATTAATTGCTGGGAGAGGTTCGGAGAGGTTTGGAGAGGAGAGGAGAGGAGAGGAGAGGAGAGGAGAGGTTTGGAGAGGGAGAGGAGGAGAGGTTTGGAGAGGAGAGGAGAGGAGAGGAGAGGTTTGGAGAGGAGAGGTTTGGAGAGGAGAGGAGAGGTTTGGAGAGGAGAGGTTTGGAGAGGAGAGGTTTGGAGAGGAGAGGGAGAGGAGAGGTTTGGAGAGGAGAGGAGAGGAGAGGAGAGGTTTGGAGAGGAGAGGAGAGGTTTGGGAGGAGAGGTTTGGAGAGGAGAGGAGAGGTTTGGAGAGGAGAGGTTTGGAGAGGAGAGGAGAGGTTTGGAGAGGAGAGGTTTGGAGAGGAGAGGTTTGGAGAGGAGAGGAGAGGTTTGGAGAGGAGAGGTTTGGAGAGGAGAGGAGAGGAGAGGTTTGGAGAGGAGAGGTTTGGAGAGGAGAGGTTTGGAGAGGAGAGGAGAGGAGAGGTTTGGAGAGGAGAGGTTTGGAGAGGAGAGGAGAGGTTTGGAGAGGAGAGGAGAGGTTTGGAGAGGAGAGGAGGGAGAGGTTTGGAGAGGAGAGGAGAGGAGAGGTTTGGAGAGGAGAGGAGAGGTTTGGAGAGGAGAGGAGAGGTTTGGAGAGGAGAGGAGAGGTTTGGAGAGGAGAGGAGAGGTTTGGAGAGGAGAGGTTTGGAGAGGAGAGGAGAGGAGAGGTTTGGAGAGGAGAGGAGAGGTTTGGAGAGGAGAGGTTTGGAGAGGAGAGGTTTGGAGAGGAGAGGTTTGGAGAGGAGAGGAGAGGAGAGGTTTGGAGAGGAGAGGAGAGGTTTGGAGAGGAGAGGAGAGGTTTGGAGAGGAGAGGAGAGGTTTGGAGAGGAGAGGAGAGGTTTGGAGAGGAGAGGAGAGGTTTGGAGAGGAGAGGAGAGGTTTGGAGAGGAGAGGTTTGGAGAGGAGAGGAGAGGTTTGGAGAGGAGAGGAGAGGAGAGGAGAGGAGAGAGAGAGAGGAGAGGGAGGAGAGGAGAGGAGAGAGAGGAGAGGAGAGGAGAGGAGAGGAGAGAGAGAGAGGAGAGGAGAGGAGAGGAGAGGAGAGAGGAGAGGAGAGGAGAGGAGAGGGAGGAGAGGAGAGAGGAGAGGAGAGGAGAGGGGAGGGAGAGGAGAGGAGAGGAGAGGAGAGGAGAGGAGAGGAGAGGAGAGGAGAGGATTAACCAGGTTGGAAGAGACATTTGAGATCATCAAGTCCAACCTATCACCCAACACCATCTCATCAACTAAACCATGGCACCAAGCACCTTACACAGTCTCTTCCTAAACACCTGTTCTGGCCCCTCAGTTTAGGAAAGATGTTGAGTTACTGGAAGGTGTCCAGAGAAGGGCAACAAAGCTGGGGAGGGGTTTGGAGCACAGTCCTGTGAGGAGAGGCTGAGTGAGCTGGGCTTGCTTAGCCTGGAGAAGAGGAGGCTCAGGGGAGACCTTCTTGCTCTCTACAACTCCCTGAAGGGAGGTTGTAGCCAGGTGGGGGTTGGTCTCTTCTCCCAGGCAACCAGCTCCAGAATAAGAGGACACAGTCTCAAGCTGTGCCAGGGGAGGTTTAGGCTTGAGGTGAGGAGAAAGTTCTTCCCAGAAAGAGAGACTGGCCATTGGAATGTGCTGCCCAGGGAGGTGGTGGAGTCACCATCCCTGGAGGTGTTCAAGAGGGGATTGGATGTGGCACTTGAAGCCATGGTTTAGTTAGTCCTGAGGTATTGGGTGCTAGGTTGGCCTTGAGATCTCTGAGGTCTTTTCCAACCTTATTGATTCTGTGATTCACTTTTCTCTTCCATTCCCATTCCTTTTCTCTTTCCTTCTGACCTTGGCTGTTCTGTTTTACCCAGGAGAAGATAACATTTCTGGCTGGCCTGCAGATAAGACTAACACTGTTTTCTCCCAGCTTCTCTCTCTCTCTCTTGATAGAAGTAGGGGGAGGTTTTGGGGGGGAGAGGGGCAAGGGGGCAGTGAAGCAGCTTCCCTGGTCTTTTGGACCAGGGGGGTTTCCTTGGTATTTGCTGATTGTAAATCCCTGCATCATGTTGCAAATCCTCTCTAATTTGTACACATTCATTGCATGCCATTGCAGGGTGTAGTTTTTGCTTGTAACCACAGCTTCATTTGCTTCTGTGTTAGTCTGGCTAAAGTTAATGCTGGGGGGGGACATTTCAACCCACCACAGGTATCTAGCTCTGAAATAATGACAGCATCTCTGCAACAGAGGAAGGGGAGGTGTGCCCAGAGATGTGTAGTGATCTCCTGCTGCCACCTGCTGGGGTTTGCACGGTGCACCCTGGAAGAGCCATTCCCACTGTGCAAAATGAACCTCAAAGAACAGACCCCAAGAAACAAGCCTGTGCATGCAGTCTGTGACTTGGTGCTCTGGCTTGCTTGCTGGACAAACACCCCTCAGTGCTTGGAGACAGGCTTTAAGAGTAACTTTGCTACAGAAGTCCAAATCTTAGGCTGGATGTTAGGAAAGAGTTCTTCACAGAGAGATTGGCCATTGGAATGTGCTGCCCAGGGAGGTGGTGGAGTCACCATAACTGGAGGTGTTTAGGAAGAGTCTGGATGGGGTGCTTGGTGCCATGGTTTAGTTGATTAGATGGTGTTGGGTGATAGGTTGGACTTGATGATCTCAAAGGTCTTTTCCAACCTGGTTAATTCTGTTCTGTTCTATTCTATTCTATTCTATTCTATTCTATTCTATTCTATTCCATTCCATTCCATTCCATTCCATTCCATTCCATTCCATTCCATTCCATTCTAAATGAAGTGTTGGTAATTAGTGTGGGATCTGACTTTTTTCTGCTGTGGAAATTTTACATGTTCCTGAACATAATTATAGAGACATAGAATCAATAAGGTTGGAAAAGACCTCAGAGATCATCAAGGCCAACCTAGCACCCAATAACTAAACCATGGCTTCAAGTGCCACATCCAGTCCCCTCTTGAACACCTCCAGGGATGGTGACTCCACCACCTCCCTGGGCAGCACATTCCAATGGCCAATCTCTCTTTCTGGGAAGAACTTTCTCCTCACCTCCAGCCTAAACCTCCCCTGGCACAACTTGAGACTGTGTCCTCTTATTCTGGTGCTGGTTGCCTGGGAGAAGAGACCAATGTCCACCTGGCTACAACCATCAGTGGAAGTCACCATCACTGGAGGTGTTTAAGAAGTGACTGGATGAGGCACTTGGTGCCATGGTTTAGTTGATTAGATGGTGTTGGGTGGTAGGTGGGACTCAATGATCTCAGAGGTCTTTTCCCACCTGGTTAATTCTATTCTATTCTATTCTATTCTATTCTATTCTATTCTATTCTATTCTGTTCTGTTCTGTTCTGTTCTGTTCTGTTCTGTTCTGTTCTGTTCTGTTCTACTCTCTGGTCTGTGGTGACAGGTTGGACTCGATGATCTTTGAGGTCTCTTTACTGGGATATTCTCTTATTCCATTCCATTCCATCCATTCCATTCCATTCCATTCCATTCCATTCCATTCCATTCCATTCCATTCCATTCATCAGAGGGCTGGAGCACCTCTCCTATGAGGACAGACTGAAGGAGTTGGGGCTGTTCAGTCTGCAGAAGAGAAGGCTCCGAGGTGACCTCATTGTGGTCTTCCAGTATCTGAAGGGGGCCTACAGGAAGGCTGGGGAGGGACTTCTCAGGATCTCAGGGAGTGCTAGGACTAGGGGGAATGGACTGAAGCTGGAGGTGGGGAGATTCAGGCTAGATGTGAGGAGGAAGCTTTTCCCCATGAGAGTGGTGAAGCCCTGGAATGGGTTGTCCAGGGAGGTGGTCGAGGCCCCATCCCTGGGGGTGTTTAAGCCCAGGCTGGATGAGGCTCTGGCCAGGCTGATGTAGTGTGGGGTGTCCCTGCCCATGGCAGGGGGGTTGGAACTAGATGATCCTTGTGGTCCCTTCCAACCCTGAATGAAACTATGAAACTATGAAACTATTCTACTTCTCTTCTCTTCTCTTCTCTTCTCTTCTCTTCTCTTCTCTTCTCTTCTCTTCTCTTCTCTTCTCTTCTCTTCTCTTCTCTTCTCTTCTCTTCTCTTCTCTTCTCTTCTCTTCTCTTCTCTTCTTGTTCTACTCCTATTCCATTCCATTCCATTCCATTCCATTCCATTCCATTCCATTCCATTCCATTCCATTCCATTCCATTCCATTCCATTCTCCCCTTGTTTGAACTTTCCTTGAGCAGGCCAGGCAGGAGCAGGGGGAGCCAGTGGCACGTGGCAGATCCTTGCTGCTGTTGATGTTTCTTTGCTCTGTAAGAGAGACAGTGTTTTTACAGCCTGAGAAGACACTTTTTAGTTATGTTTCAACCTTTCCACTTAGCAGCAAAATTGGAAAGAGTGAAAGGAAGAGACAGGGCAGTTAGCTCTTCTTCTTTTCCCATCATCTCAACAAGGAAGAGATTTGCACTTAGTGGCACTACAGATAACAGCAAATCCAAGGGTTCCAGTAACCCTGCTGTGCCAGTTTAATGTGTGCACTCAGGAAGGATTCAATTGCTGAGGCTGGAGCTGATATGAATTTAATGTGGGCATTCTTCAACTGTGGTCTGCTGTTGCCATGGCAATCCTCTGGAGTCAGCCCTGATTAGTACTTAAACAAACAAGCAGGCAAATGGCTCTTTCACAAATGACACAAATGACTGCAGCTTGTTCCCAAGGGTAAAGGAGGGTGGTATGAGTGAGCTGTCTGGTGTCAAAGGTCATCCTGCTGGTGTCATGGCTTGCTGGGGTTTTAATTTCTCTGCCTCACCTTGCTATTTAATTCATAGTATCATAGTATCAGTCAGGGTTGGAAGGGACCACAAGGATCATCCAGTTCCAACCCCCCTGCCATGGGCAGGGACACCCCACACTACATCAGCCTGGCCACAGCCTCAGCCAGCCTGGGCTTAAACACCTCCAGAGACAGGGCCTCAACCACCTCCCTGGACAACCCATTCCAGGGCTTCACCACTCTCATGGGGAAGAACTTCCTCTTCACCTCCAGCCTCAATCTCCCCACCTCCAGCTTCAGTCCATTCCCCCTAGTCCTATCACTCCCTGAGATCCTGAGCAGTCCCTCCCCAGCCTTCCTGTAGCCCCCTTCAGATACTGGAAGGCCACAATGAGGTCACCTGGGAGCCTTCTCTTCTCCAGACTGAACAGCCCCAACTCCTTCAGTCTGTCCTCACAGGAGAGGTGCTCCAGCCCTCTCATCATCCTCCTGGCCCTTCTCTGGACACCTTCCAGCACCTCCACATCCCTCTTGTAATAGGGGCTCCAGAACTGGAGGCAGGACTCCAGGTGGGGTCTCCCCAGAGCTGAGCAGAGGGGGAGAATCACCTCCCTTGCCCTGCTGGCCACACTTCTCCTGCTGCAGCCCAGGATCTGATTGGCTTTGTGGGCTGCAAGTGCACACTGAGAGCTCCTGTTGAGCTTCTCTTCCCCCAGCACCCCCAAGTCTCTCTCCTCAGGGCTACTTTCCAGCCAGTCCCTGCCCAGCCTGCATTTGTGCCTGGGATTGCCTCCACCCAGATGCAGGACCCTGCCCTTGCTCTTGTTGAACTTCATGAGGTTGACTTGTGCCCACCTCTCCAGCCTGTCCAGGTCCCTCTGGATGGCCTCCCTTCCCTCCAGCCTGTCTGCTGCCCCACACAGCTTGGTGTCATCAGCAAACTTGCTGAGGGTGCACTCAATGCCACTGTCCATGTCACCCACAAAGATGTTGACCAAGCCTGGTGCCAGGACTGATCCCTGAGGGACTCTGCTTGTCCCTGGCCTCCACTGGGACATGGAGCCATTGACAGCCACTCTTTGGGTGCAGCCATCAAGCCAGTTCCTTATCCATCCAGTGGTCACCCATCACACCCATGTGTCACCAGTTTGGAGACCAGGATGTGGTGCGGGACAGTGTCGAAGGCTTTGCTCAGGTCCAGGTAAATGACATCAGTTGCTCGCCCCTCAGCTATTAATGTTGTCACCTGCTCATAGAAGGCAACCAGGTTGGTCAGGCAGGATTTGCCCTTGGCAAAATAATTGTAGTAGAACATCCTCTGGCACCTATTCAGTTCTCCTCTGAAAAATTAAGGCCCTGATGGAATGCTCAAAGCACTGCAAAATGGCATGAATCCCAACTGCTTAGGGCTTGGGCAGTGTCAGCATAAGACAGGGAGTCTCCAAACAATCCCAGGCCAAGCAAGATGAAAAGCCCAAGAGCTTTGAGCTCAGGTGGAGGAATTCCAGCAGGAGGAAGATGTGTGCTATAACCTTAGCATTATTGGGATAGGATAGGATTAGGATAGGATAGGATAGGATAGGATAGGATAGGATAGGATAGGATAGGATAGGATAGGAGTAGGATAGGATAGGATAGGATAGGATAGGATAGGATAGGATAGGATAGGAATAGGATAGGAGTAGGATAGGATAGGGATAGGAATAGGATAGGATAGGATAGGATAGGATAGGATAGGATAGGATAGGATAGGATAGGATAGGGATAGGAATAGGATAGGATAGGATAGGATAGGATAGGATAGGATAGGATAGGATAGGATAGGATAGAATTAACCAGGTTGGAAAAGACCTGCAAGATCATCAAGTCCAACCTATCATCCAGCACTGTCTAATCAACTAAACCATGGCACTAAGTGACTCATCCAGTCTCTTCCTAAACATGGTCTAGTCATGAGGTCTGTGGTGACAGGTTGGACTTGATGATCTTTCAGGTATCTTCCAACCTTGGTCATTCTGTGATACTTTGATACTTCCAGTGATGGTGACTCCACCACCTCCCTGGGCATCACATTCCAATGGCAAATCTCTCTTTCTGGGAAGAACTTCCTCCTAACACCCAGCCTAAACCTCCCCTGGTGAAGCTTGAGAGGTTCTTGGGAGCTTTGTTTTGGCAGCCCATGGAGCATCTGTGTAGCCAGTACCTGCCTCTCCACACTCCAGCAGGGCTGGGGCTTGAGTACTGCCTGCTGCATCCCTGGGCCTTGCTTGCACTGGGCATCACACCCAGGTTTCTTTAATCCCTGTGGTGCCTGGGGGTTGGAGTCTATGAGAGTCATTGCTGTGCAGATTAGTGCCAATCAACCAACCCTGCTGTCCACACCAAGTGATTTTCATGCAGCAGGTCGATGGGGTTGAGCAGATGATGTGCTGTCCTGCCTGTGGCCTGCCTGTGTGATAGCACTTAGAGGATGGCCAAGGGATCAGGCCCAGCCAGCATAGATTTAGGAAGGGCAGGTCCTGCCTGACCAGCCTGATCTCCTTCTATGATCAGGTGACTGCCTGGTGGATGTGGGGCAGGCTGTGGGTGTAGTCTGCCTGGACTTCAGCAAGGCCTTTGACACCATCCCCCATAGCAAACTCCTGGCCAAGCTGTCAGCCCCTGGCTTGGATAGCAGCACTCTGAGCTGGGTTAGGAACTGGCTGGAGGCTGAGCCCAGAGAGTGGTGGTGAATGGTGCCACAGCCAGCTGGCAGCCAGGCACCAGTGGTGTGCCCCAGGGATCAGTGCTGGGCCCTGTGCTCTTTAACATCTTTATTGATGATCTGGATGAGGGCATTGAGTCCATCATCAGTAAATTTGGTGATGACACCAAGCTGGGGGCAGGAGTTGATGTGCTGGAGGGTAGAGAGGCTCTGCAGAGGGACCTGGACAGGCTGGACAGATGGGCAGAGTCCAAGGGCAGGAGATTGAACACATCCAAGTGCTGGGTGCTGCACATTGGCCACAGCAACCCCATGCAGTGCTACAGGCTGGGGTCAGAGTGGCTGAGAGCAGCCAGGCAGAGAGGGACCTGGGGGTGCTGGTGGATGGTAGGCTGAACATGAGCCAGCAGTGTGCCCAGGTGGCCAGGAGGGCCAATGGCATCCTGGCCTGCATCAGGAACAGTATGGCCAGCAGGAGCAGGGAGGTCATTGTGCCCCTGTACACTGCACTGGTTAGGCCACACCTCAAGTCCTGTGTCCAGTTCTGGGCCTCTCAGTTTAGGAAGGAGGTTGAGTTGCTGGAAGGTGTCCAGAGAAGGGCAACGAAGTTGGTGAGGGGTTTGGAACACAGCCCTGTGAGGAGAGGCTGAGGGAGCTGGGGTTGCTTAGCCTGGAGAAGAGGAGGCTCAGGGGAGACCTTCTTGCTCTCTCCAACTCCCTGAAGGGAGGTTGTAGACAGGCAGAGGTTGGTCTCTTCTCCCAGGCAGCCAGCACCAGAAGAAGAGGACACAGTCTCAGGCTGCACCAGGGGAGGTTCAGGCTGGATGTTAGGAAGAAGTTCTATACAGAGAGAGTGATTGCCCATTGGAATGGGCTGCCCAGGGAGGTGGTGGAGTCACCATCACTGGAGGTGTTCAGGAGGAGACTTGATGGGGTGCTTGGTGCCATGGGTTAGCTGTTTGGGTGGGTTGGATTGGTTGATGGGTTGGACATGATGATCTTGAAGGTCTCTTCTAAGCTGGTTTGGTTTATTTGAACTCTTGTTTCCTTTCAGATCTACTTGAAAGAAATCCTGAGAGAAATAGGCATTTACAACGTGAAGGGGACCCACAAAAACACATGGGAGCTGAAGCCAGAGTACAGACACTACCAAGGAGAAGAGAAGAGTGATTAACAAAGGGGTTCATGAAGAGGGAATGAGTGATTGGACTGAGAGAGCTGGGGTGAGTTTACAAACAGGACTGAGTGCAACACAGCTCTGCCAGCTTCAAGTGACAGCAGCTGATCCACTGCAGTTTTCCACAGCTGCTTCTTCCCTCCCAAGGAATATTTCTTGTATGTTTCTCTAAGTGTTTTTTGTCTTTTTAACAGCAGAAAAGATCAAACTTATTTATAGAATGAGCCTGTGTTAGATTTACCTTCATTAGGAGCCTTCTTTGAGTTATGATCTTACTTCTTCTTGATAGCTTTGTGGCTTTTCCAAGCCTTAGTGACTTTGAAGGAGAACATGGCCTGGAGGAACCTGCAGCTTTGTGGCTTTGCAGCCCAGCAGGGCTGCTATAACACCCCCACTTCTGCTGGGCCCTCTCAAGGCTTTCTCTGGAAAGCTGAGAAGATTCCCAGCTCTTGGTGCAGAGCTCTGGTGGAATGGACATGGTGCTTCTTTTGGGGTAAGGCTTTGGGAAACACAGCCACAAATGGTGCTCAGCAGTCCTTAGGCCTCATGGGAACAAATCAATCAGTTAACCCCCCCCCCACCACCCCCTCAAGCAAGGCCTGTTTGGTTCACAGGTCAGTGGGAAGATGCCAATCCCCTCCAGGTAGTCACTGAGGGGGAGAGGGTAGAAAAAAAGATGAAATGTCTATTGGGTGAAAGAAGGAACAGATTTCCCTTCTGGGTTTTTGTTTGGCTTGGGTTGGTCTGGTTGGCTTTCTGATGATAATACCTATGGATGAAGTGCATCAATAAAGCCCTTATTTTCATGGGTACCACTCAATGTCCTTGTCATTGTCCACACAATGCATCCTGGCCTGCACACAGGCTGTGCTTTGGCTGGCACAAGTAGCAAGTCGTTTTGCAAACCAGGTGTTGATTGCTGCCATTGCCACTGGGTTTCCATGTGGTGTGTGTGCTGGGGAAGATTGGTTCATCCATCTCTCTGTTCCCCATGTCTCTGTTCTGGGGAAAATTGTTTCATCCATGTCTCTGTTCCCTCTGTCTCTGTTCTGGGGAAGATTGGTTCATCCATGTCTCTGTTCCCCATGTCTCTGTTTGGGGAAGATTGGTTCATCCATGTCTCTGTTCCCCCTGTCTCTGTTCTGGGGAAGATTGGTTCATCCATGTCTCTGTTCCCTCTGTCTCTGTTCTGGGGAAGATTGGTTCATCCATGTCTCTGTTCCCCATGTCTCTGTTCTGGGGAAGATTGGTTCATCCATGTCTCTGTTCTGGGGAAGATTGGTTCATCCATGTCTCTGTTCCCTATGTCTCTGTTTGGGGAAGATTGTTTCATCCATGTCTCTGTTCCCCCTGTCTCTGTTCTGAGGAAGATTGGTTCATCCATGTCTCTGTTCCCCATGTCTCTGTTCTGGGGAAGATTGGTTCATCCATGTCTCTGTTCCCCATGTCTCTGTTCTGGGGAAGATTGGTTCATCCATGTCTCTGTTCTGAGGAAGGTTGTTTCATCCATGTCTCTGTTCCCCATGTCTCTGTTCTGGGGAAGGTTGTTTCATCCATGTCTCTGTTCCCTCTGTCTCTGTTCTGGGGAAGATTGTTTCATCCATGTCTCTGTTCCCCATGTCTCTGTTCTGGGGAAGGTTGTTTCATCCATGTCTCTGTTCCCCATGTCTCTGTTCTGGGGAAGGTTGTTTCATCCATGTCTCTGTTCCCCATGTCTCTGTTCTGGGGAAGATTGTTTCATCCATGTCTCTGTTCCCCATTCTGTTCTGGGGAAGATTGTTTCATCCATGTCTCTGTTCTGAGGAAGGTTGTTTCATCCATGTCTCTGTTCCCCATGTCTCTGTTCTGGGGAAGATTGTTTCATCCATGTCTCTGTTCCCCATGTCTCTGTTCTGAGGAAGGTTGTTTCATCCATGTCTCTGTTCCCTCTGTCTCTGTTCTGGGGAAGATTGTTTCATCCATGTCTCTGTTCTGAGGAAGGTTGTTTCATCCATGTCTCTGTTCCCCATGTCTCTGTTCTGGGGAAGATTGTTTCATCCATGTCTCTGTTCCCCATGTCTCTGTTCTGGGGAAGATTGTTTCATCCATGTCTCTGTTCCCCATGTCTCTGTTCTGGGGAAGATTGTTTCATCCATGTCTCTGTTCTGAGGAAGGTTGTTTCATCCATGTCTCTGTTCCCCATGTCTCTGTTCTGGGGAAGATTGTTTCATCCATGTCTCTGTTCCCCATGTCTCTGTTCTGAGGAAGGTTGTTTCATCCATGTCTCTGTTCCCTCTGTCTCTGTTCTGGGGAAGATTGTTTCATCCATGTCTCTGTTCTGAGGAAGGTTGTTTCATCCATGTCTCTGTTCCCCATGTCTCTGTTCTGGGAAGATTGTTTCATCCATGTCTCTGTTCCCCATGTCTCTGTTCTGGGAAGATTGTTTCATCCATGTCTCTGTTCCCCATGTCTCTGTTCTGAGGAAGATTGTTTCATCCATGTCTCTGTTCCCCATGTCTCTGTTCTGGGGAAGATTGTTTCATCCATGTCTCTGTTCTGAGGAAGGTTGTTTCATCCATGTCTCTGTTCCCCATGTCTCTGTTCTGGGGAAGATTGTTTCATCCATGTCTCTGTTCCCCATGTCTCTGTTCTGAGGAAGGTTGTTTCATCCATGTCTCTGTTCCCTCTGTCTCTGTTCTGGGGAAGATTGTTTCATCCATGTCTCTGTTCTGAGGAAGGTTGTTTCATCCATGTCTCTGTTCCCCATGTCTCTGTTCTGGGGAAGATTGTTTCATCCATGTCTCTGTTCCCCATGTCTCTGTTCTGGGGAAGATTGTTTCATCCATGTCTCTGTTCCCCATGTCTCTGTTCTGGGGAAGATTGTTTCATCCATGTCTCTGTTCCCCATGTCTCTGTTCTGGGGAAGATTGTTTCATCCATGTCTCTGTTCCCTCTGTCTCTGTTCTGGGGGAAGATTATTTATCCATAGAATCATGGAATCATAGAATCAATAAGGTTGGAAAAGACCTCAGAGATCATCAAGTCCAACCTAGCACCCAGCACCTCAGGACTAACTAAACCATGGCTTCAAGTGCCACATGCAATCCTCTTTTGAACACCTCCAGGTGTCTGTGTTCCCTCTGTCTCTGTTCTGGGGAAGGTTATTTTACCTATGTCTCTGTTCCCTCTGTTTTGGAGAAGATTGCATCCTGACCTGCATCAGGAGTAGTGTGGCCAGCAGGAGCAGGGAAGTTGTTGTGCCCCTGCACTCAGCACTGGTTAGGCCACACCTTGAGTCCTGTGTCCAGTTCTGGGCCCCTCAGTTTAAGAAGGACATTGAGACTCTTGAAGGTGTCCAGAGAAGGGCAACAAGGCTGGGGAGAGGCCTTGAGCACAGCCCTGTGAGGAGAGGCTGAGAGAGCTGGGGTTCCTTAGCCTGGAGAAGAGGAGACTCAGGGGAGACCTTCTTCTCTCTACAACTCCCTGAAGGGAGGTTGTAGCCAGGTGGGGGTTGGTCTCTTCTTCCAGGCAACCAGTACCAGAACAAGAGGACACAGTCTCAAGCTGTGCCAGGGGAGGTTTAGGCTGGAGATGAGGAGAAAGTTCTTCCCAGAGAGAGTTGTTAGCCATTGGAATGTGCTGCCCAGGGAGGTGGTGGAGTCACCATCCCTGAAGGTGTTCAAGAGTGGATTGGATGTGGCACTTGGTGCTGTGGTTTAGTAGTCCTGAGGTGCTGGGTGCTAGGTTGGACTTGATGATCTCTGAGGTCTTTTCCAACCTTACTGATTCTATGATTCTATAATCCATGTTTTTGTTCCTCATATCTCTGTCCTGGGGGAAGATTATTTGTCCATCCCTCTGTTCCCTATGTCTCTGTTCTGGGGGAAGATTGTTTATCCATCTCTCTGTTCCCTATGCCTCTGTTTGGGCAAGATTGTTTATCCATGCCTCTGTTCCACTGTGCATTTCTGAAAGGCATGGTGCAAGAGTTGTCTCTTCAGCATCCTTTTGTGGGGGCAGCAGGGGAGGAAAATGGGAGGACAATTTGTGTTCTCAAAGCATTTATGTTAACACAAGAGCAAAGAAAACAGTGTGGCGGGGGGGGGAATCCTTGGCATGTTTGTAAACAAAGCAGAAGGTGAGGTTTTATAGCACAACTTTCACATGCCCTCAGGTCCTGCAGATGGTGTGCATCACTTCTGCAAATAGCATAATGTCTTGGGAGTGCCTGAAAACCAATCCTTCCACTTTATTTAGAATAAACCTTTATTTAGAATAAACCAAACCAGGTTGGAAGAGACCTTCAAGATCATCGTGTTCAACCCATCAGCCAATCCAACCCACCTAAACAGCTAACCCATGGCACCAAGCACCCCATCAAGTCTCCTCCTGAACACCTCCAGTGATGGTGACTCCACCACCTCCCCAGGCAGCCCATTCCAATGGGCAATCACTCTCTCTGTGTAGAACTTCTTCCTAACATCCAACCTGAACCTCCCCTGGTGCAGCCTGAGACTGTGTCCTCTTGTTCTGCTGCTGGCTACCAGGGAGAAGAGACCAACCTCTGCCTGGCTACAACCTCCCTTCAGGGAGTTGCAGAGAGTGATAAGGTCACCTCTGAGTGTCCTCCTTTCCAGGCTAAGCAACCCCAGCTCCCTCAGCCTCTCCTCACAGGGCTGTGTTCCAAACCCCTCACCAACTTTGTTGCCCTTCTCTGGACTCGTTCCAGCAGCTCAACCTCCTTCCTAAACTGAGGGACCCAGAACTGGACACAGGACTCAAGGTGTGGCCTAACCAGTGCAGTGTACAGGGGCAGAATGACCTCCCTGCTCCTGCTGGCCACACTCTTCCTGATGCAGGCCAGGATGCCATTGGCCTTCTTGGCTGCCTGAGGAAAACCTCATAGCTGGGGTGCCCGGTCTGGTGGACCCTGCACAAATGCAGCCCTTGCTGCTTGCAGCCTCTCCCATCACTGGGGTATAAATAGCCTCTTCATAAGGCTGGGCTTGGCTGGGTGGAGGAAGGCTTCTCAGGAATTTATGCTGGGTTTATGTGAGCCTCTCTGGAATAAAAAGAAACCCACCTTAAATTAGATGTGTGAAGGCCAGGGCAGGTTGGTCTCATTTCCCTCCCTCAGTGCTGTCAGCTCTCCTACCACAGACAGAGAAGGGCAACGAAGTTGGTGAGGGGCTTGGAACACAGCCCTGTGAGGAGAGGCTGAGGGAGCTGGGGTTGCTTAGCCTGGAGAGGAGGAGATTCAGGGGTGACCTTATTGCTGTCTACAACTACCTGAAGGGAGGTTGCAGACAGGCAGAGGTTGGTCTCTTCTCCCAGGCAACCAGCACCAGAACAAGAGGACACAGTCTCAGGCTGTGCCAGGGGAGGTTTAGGTTGGATGTTAGGAAGAAGTTCTACACAGAGAGAGTGATTTGCCATTGGAATGGGCTGCCCAGGGAGGTGGTGGAGTCACCATCACTGGAGGTGTTCAGGAGGAGACTTGATGGGGTGCTTGGTGCCATGGGTTAGTTGTTTGGGTGGGTTGGATTGGTTGATGGGTTGGACACGATGATCTTGAAGGTCTCTTCCAACCTGGTCTGGTCTATTCTATTCTATTCTATTCTATTCTATTCTATTCTATTCTATATCCTCCTGCATGTCCTTTCCAAAGCTTCCTAGTCCACAGTAAGCAAGGTGGCCATGAACATGAAACCCTTCAACCTGTGGACAGCTGCTCTCTGGCCCATTTGGCTTAACAATCAGGTGGATTTACAGAGGTCAAAGCACTCTTGGCCACACCATGAGTGAACACGTTGCCTGGAGGTGGCTGCCAGGCCAGGGCAGATGAAGCTGGTAGGTGAAGGGCTATGCTGATGCCCTCAAATGCCATTTTACTGGCAGTTTTACTAAACAGCAGCAGAAGCTGAAGGCAATTTTATGGCTGCAGGCTGCGGCCCTGCTTTGACTGGAGAGGTTGAGGGTGCTTGACTCAGGTGCAGACCAGAGCTGGGGAGGGGTTTGGAGCACAAACCCTATGAGGAGAGGATGAGGGAGCTGGGGTTGCTTAGCCTGGAGAAGGGGAGGCTCAGGGAAGACCTTCTTGCTCTCTATAACTACCTGAAGGGAGGTTATAGCCAGGAAGGGGTTGGTCTCTTCTCCCAGACAACCAGCACCAGAAGAAGAGGACACAGACTCAAGCTGCACCAGGGGAAGTTCAGGCTGGAGGTGAGGAGGACTTCCCAGAGAGAGTTGTTAGCCAGTGGAATGTGCTGCTCAGGGAGGTTGTGGAGTCTCCATCCCTGGAGGTGTTCATGAGGAGATTGGATGTGGCACTTGGTGCCGTGCTCTAGTCATGAGGTCTGTGGTGACAGGTTGGACTTGATGATCTTTGAGGTCTCTTCCAACCTTGGTGATTCTGTGGTTTAGTTGATTAGATGGTGCTGGGTGATAGGTTGGACTTGATCTCAAAGGTCTTTTCCAACCTCCTCTCCTCTCCTCTCTGAACCTCTCCTCTCTGAACCTCTCTGAACCTCTCTGAACCTGTCCTCTCTGAACCTCTCCTCTCCTCTATTCTGACAGAGCTGTAGGTAAAGATGAACCCCAGCCCCTGGGCCAGTCCATGCTAGTAGCAACAGTGGGGTTTTGCTAGCTGAGCATCCACAGTGAGGAGGGAGGGAGCACCCAGCTTTACATGGCCTTATCTTGACTGTTCCACTGCAAAGACTTTGGGAGGCTCATCCTTGAATCCTGATCTCATCTTTTGGGCAGTCCCTACAAAGATCAAGCAGCTGCATTGCTTTGGCAGGGCTGCCAGCATGCCCACTCCCTGCTGAGGAGCACAGGGAGCGGGGGCTGCTGTCTGAAATGCTAGCAATGCTTCCTTCCACTGCTGCTGGGCACAGAGAGGGAGGAGAGTCCCAGCTGTTGGCTTCCAGGAGAGCAGGAGGGCTGCAGAGAAACAATGGTTCATCCTTTGCCTCACCACATTCAGCCTCATGGGCAGGGTTGGTATCACACACCAAAACAGTCTAAAAGGGCCTCCCAGGGTGTTTGGCTTCTTTCTGCCAGAAGTGGAAGGTTCCAAATGCAGCTCTGATGTCTCAAACACCCAGCAGTTGCACACATCAGCTTCCTGCAGGATGCACTTCAGGGTTGCCAGCATTTGCTAGCACTCACAAAAAAGCTTCCTCCAGGCTCCCAGTCCTGACCACAGCTGCTTGGCTGTGATCTTTGCAGCTGGAAGCTGTTGTGCAGCTTCAGCCAAAAGGCAGCCAAGGCACAGAGACCACAAACCAGAATGTTTGCACCCCCAGCAATGGCTCTGGGGCTGGTTATGGCAAAGACTTCCAGGCTGGGTAAGTTTTTCCTCCTACTGAGACATTGAGCAAGGCCTTTGACACCATCCCACATAGCAAGCTCCTGGCCAAGCTGTCAGCCCCTGCCTTGGACAGCAGCTCTCTGAGCTGGGTTAGGAACTGGCTGGAGGCTGAGCCCAGAGAGTGGTGGTGAATGGTGCCACAGCCAGCTGGCAGCCAGGCACCAGTGGTGTGCCCCAGGGATCAGTGCTGGGCCCTGTGCTCTTTAACATCTTTATTGATGATCTGGATGAGGGCATTGAGTCCATCATCAGTAAATTTGGTGATGACACCAAGCTGGGGGCAGGAGTTGATGTGCTGGAGGGTAGAGAGGCTCTGCAGAGGGACCTGGACAGGCTGGACAGATGGGCAGAGGCCAAGGGCAGGAGATTGAACACATCCAAGTGCTGGGTGCTGCACATTGGCCACAGCAACCCCATGCAGTGCTACAGGCTGGGGTCAGAGTGGCTGGAGAGCAGCCAAGCAGAAAAGACCTGGGGGTACTGGTTGATGGTAGCCTGAACACGAGCCTGCAGTGTGCCCAGGCAGCCAGGAGGCCCAATGGCATCCTGGCCTGCATCAGGAAGAGTGTGGCCAGCAGGAGCAGGGAGGTCATTGTGCCCCTGTACACTGCACTGGTTAGGCCACACCTTGAGTCCTGTGTCCAGTTCTGGGTCCCTCAGTTTAGGAAGGAGGTTGAGTTGCTGGAAGGTGTCCAGAGAAGGGTAACAAAGCTGGGGAGGGGTTTGGAGCACAACCCTGTGAGGAGAGGCTGAGGGAGCTGGGGTTGCTTAGCCTGGAGAAGAGAAGGCTCAGGGGAGATCTTGCTGTCTACAACTCCCTGAAGGGAGGTTGTAGCCAGGCAGAGGTTGGTCTCTTCTCCCAGGCAGCCAGCACCAGAACAAGAGGACACAGTCTCAAGCTGCACCAGGGGAGGTTTAGGCTTGAGGTGAGGAGAAAGTTCTTCACTGAGAGTGATTTGCCATTGGGATGTGCTGCCCAGGGAGGTGGTGGAGTCACCATCCCTGGAGGTGTTCAAGAGGGGATTGGATGTGGCACTTGGTGCCGTGGTTTAGTCATGAGGTCTGTGGTGACAGGTAGGACTTGATGATCTTTGAGGTCTCTTCCAAGCTTGGTGATTCTGTGAGCCATTCAACCCCCAGCAAGGATGTGTTCATCATCACAGAATGATAGAGGCTGGAAGGCAACTCCAGAGATCAAGTCCACCCCCTCTGCCACAAGCAGGATCACCCAGGGCAGTCTGCACAGGAATGCACCCAGGTGGGTTTTGAAAGTCTCCAGAGGAGGAGACTCCACAGCACCCCCAGGCAGCCTGCTCCAGGGCTCTGTCACCCTCACTGTGCAGAAGTTTCTCTTGCTCTTGAGGGGAAACCTTCTGTGTTCAAGTGTGGATCCATTGTTCCTTGTCTTATGGTGTAGTTGAGGAGATGGTGTTGGGTGATAGGTTGGACTTGATGATCTCAAAGGTCTCTTCCAGCCTGGTTAATTCTAGGCTAGTCTAATTCCTGTGCACCACCAAAGAGCTTGGCCCCATCCACTTGACACCCACCCCCTTGGGGATATTTATGGCCATGCTCTTAAGCACCTCCTTTTCCAAGCAGCACCTCCTTTGTAGGCAGCTGCCACACAGCAATTTGCTCCAGGCTTGTGCCCAGCAGTGCCAGCCCCAGGAGCCAGGCAGGGGGAGGAGCTGTCCCCACTCCCACACCTGCTCTGATCAGTTTTAAACACTGACTCACTGCAAGTGGGAGGCTGGGGGGGGATACATGGCCATATCAGCAACTCTGAAGGCAAGTTGCTCTGCCCTTCTTTGAAGGCTGCCAGGTTTGAAGTGAGCACAGGAAGGGCAAAACAACAGCCTCACGTGGCCCCATTAAACAAACCCTCTGCAAGGGGAGCAGGCTTGGCTCCCAGGGAAAGGCAGAGGAGCCTGAATTTGCACTGCTCAGATTACATCCAAGCTGTCCCTCATCCAGCAGCACAGCTGGCACAAGATTCCTCAGTGGGAAAGCTGAGGAAGTTATGTAAATGAAGGAGCCACAGCACTCAAACAGGGTGTGCTTAGAGCAGACAGGAACCTCTCAGATAACTGGAGCACGCTGTGCTCCCACCTCCACAGGCAGTATCTCACTCCTCCCAGCCTGCTGCAGCATCTATCTCCACCCCACAGACACCTACCTCCACCTCAGGCCTTCAGCACTGGGGGCCAAAAACGACAGCAAGGATGCCAAAACGTTGTGGAGGCCCCAGGCCTGAGTGGGTCACAGCCTCCCCTTTCAGGTACCCGAGCCCCCTGTAGCTCTGCCATCACAGTATCACAGCATCACAGTATCACTAAGGTTGGAAGGGAGCTCGAGGATCATCGAGTCCAACCTGTCACCACAGACCTCATGACTAGACCATGGCACCAAGTGCCACATCCAATCCCTCTTGAACACCTCCAGGGATGGTGACTCCACCACCTCCCTGGGCAGCACATTCCAATGGCTAACAACTCTGTGAAGAGCTTTCTCCTCACCTCCAGCCTAACCTTCCCCTGGCACAGCTTGAGACTGTGTCCTCTTGTTCTGGTGCTGGTTGCCTGGGAGAAGAGACCAACCCCCATCTGGCTACAGCCTCCCTTCAGGGAGTTGTAGACTGCAAGAAGGTCTCCCCTGAGTCTCCTCTTCTCCAGGCTAAGCAACCCCAACTCCCTCAGCCTCTCCTCATAGGGCTGTGCTCCAGACCTCTCCCCAGCCTCGTTGCCCTTCTCTGGACACATTCAGGTATCTCAATGTCCTTCTTAAATTGAGGGGCCCAGAAAGCCTAGTCAATTCACCCTCCCCACAGTCCTCCCAGGCTCAGAGTGATGATGTTCCAGCACTCAAGTAACACACACTGCAAGTTGTGTGGATTTTCTCTTTGGAAGAGATACCAAAGTTAATGAAGGGAGTCTGGTCAAGCACAGGGGATGAAGGTGGCCCACTCCCTTCTGACAACACTGACAACAACAGGCATCCTGGCCTGCATCAGGAACAGTGTGGCCAGCAGGAGCAGGGAGGTCATTGTACCCCTGGACTCAGCACTGGTCTGGCCACACCTCGAGTCCTGTGTCCAGTTCTGGGCCCCTCAGTTTAGGAAGGAGGTTGACTTGCTGGAATGAGTCCAGAGAAGGGCAACGAAGTTGGTGAGGGGTTTGGAGCACAGCCCTGTGAGGAGAGACTGAGGGAGCTGGGGCTGCTTAACCTGGAGAAGAGGAGCCTCAGAGGTGACCTTCTTGCTCTCTCCAACTCCCTGAAGGGAGGTTGTAGGCAGGCAGAGGTTGGTCTCTTCTCCCAGGCAGCCAGCACCAGAACGAGAGGACACAGTCTCAGGCTGTGCCAGGGGAGGTTCAGGCTGGAGATCAGGAGAAAGTTCTACACAGAGAGAGTGATTGCCCATTGGAATGGGCTGCCCAAGGAGGTGGTGGAGTCACCATCCCTGGAGGTGTTCAGGGTAGACTTGACAGGGTGTTTGGTGCCATGGTTTAGTTGATTGGGTGGTGTTGGATGATAGGTTGGACAGGATGATCTGGAAGGTCTCTTCCAACCTGGTTTATTCTATTCTGGGGCTTTGCCTGACTGACCTCAGCCTGCTTTTGTGCCCCATGGCTACAGGTGGGACCTGCATGACATATCTGGAGGTAGTCAAGTTGCAGGGTGCTAGGATCAGGCTATGCTCCTGACAGCTACAGTGTGGTGCTCCGGTAATCCATGAGGACTTAGTTCAGGACCTGCTGAGCCACTTGGATATTCACAAGTCCACGGGACCGGATGGGATCCATCCTAGGGTGCTGAGAGAGCTGGCAGATGAGCTGCCAAGCTGCTCTCCATCATTTTCCTCCAGTCCTGGCTCTCCAGTGAGGTCCCAGGTGACTGGAAACTGGCCAACGTGGTCCCCATCCACAAGAAGTGTTGGATGGAGGAACCTGGAAACTCCAGGCCTGGTAGCCTGACCTCAGTGCCAGGGAAAGTGCTGGAGCAGATTATCCTGGGGGCAATAACTGCGCACCTGAAGGATGGCCAAGGGCTCAGGTCCAGCCAGCATGGATTCAGGAAGGGCAGATCCTGCCTCTCCAACCTGATCTCCTTCTATGATCAGGTGACCCGCCTGGTGGATGTGGGGAGGCCTGTGGATGTGGTCTACCTGGACTTCAGCAAGGCCTTTGACACCATCCCCCACAGAAAACTGCTATCTAAGCTGTCAGCTCGAGGCTTGGACCACTACACTCTGTGCTGGGTTAGGAACTGGCTGGAGGCTGAGCCCAGGAGTGGTGGTGAATGGTGCCACAGCCAGCTGGCAGCCAGGCACCAGTGGTGTCCCCCAGGGATCAGTGCTGGGCCCTGTGCTCTTTAACATCTTCATTGATGATCTGGAGGAGGGGGTCGAGTCAGTCATCAGCAAATTTGCAGATGACACCAAGTTGGGAGCACATGTTGGTCAGTTAGAGGGTGGAAAGGCTCTGCAGAGGGACATTGAGCAACTAGACAGATGGGCAGAGTCCAGTGGGATGGCATTCCACAAGTCCAAGTGCTGTGTGCTGCACTTTGGCCACAGCAACCCCATGCAGCTACAGGCTGGGGTCAGAGTGGCTGAGAGCTGCCAGAGAGGGACCTGGGGGTGCTGATTGACAGCCGCCTGAACATGAGCCAGCAGTGTGCCCAAGTGGCCAAGAGGGCCAATGGCATCCTGGCCTGCATTAGGAATAGTGTGGCCAGCAGGAACAGGGAAGTCATTGTGCCCCTGGACTCTGCTTTGGTTAGGCCACACCTTGAGTCCTGTGTCCAGTTCTGGGCCCTCAGTTTAAGAAGAACATTGAAACATTTGAAGGTGTCCAGAGAAGGGCAACAAGGCTGAGGAGAGGCCTTGAGCACAGCCCTGTGAGGAGAGGCTGAGGGAGCTGGGGTTGTTTGACCTGGAGAAGAGGAGGCTCAGGGGTGACCTTATTGCTCTCTACATCTACCTGAAGGGAGGTTGTAAACAGGCAGAGGTTGGTCTCTTCTCCCAGGCAACCAGCACCAGAACAAGAGGACACAGTCTCAAGCTGCACCAGGGCAGGTTTAGACCCGAGGTGAGGAGGAAGTTCTTCACCAAGCAAGTCATTGGTCATTGGAACGTGCTGCCCAGGGAAGTGGTGGAGTCTCCACCCTGGAGGTGTTCAAGAGGGGATTGGATGTGGCAGTTGGTGCCATGGTCTAGTCATGAGGTCTGTGTTGATAGGTTGGACTCAATGATCCTTGAGGTCATTCCCAACCTTAGTGATACTGTGATACTACTGTGGACAAACCCCGCCGCAGCCTCTCCTGCGAGTCACCCGAAGGAAACACACCAGACCCAAAGGCACCTCCTGGAATGGGTTTAAATGAGTTTTATTTTAGACAACCTACATGACAGATGGGTGTTTGGTTTTTTTTCCTTTCAAATAATGCCTCCACTCCAAATCAGGGTCAAAAAAGAAGTGACTAAAGCTCAAGATGACATCAGTCCAGTTGTTAAACGTTGCCCGTTCCTGGGGGTGTGCCGATGAAGAAGAAACAGCAGCCAGCTATGAAGACAAGGGATCCAAAACCATAGTGCTTGATTTGTTACTGAAACAAAGAGGAAGCAAGGGTCAGTTCAAGGGCAGGACACTCCCAGCACATCCCCTCCCCACCCCCATGCCTTATCTGTGTATTCCCTAATTCAATCTGAGCTGCCACAGGCAGGCAGGCAGAAAGCGCAAGGAAGTTTACTTTCGCATCGCAGTGCAAACCAGAGAGCAACAGGAGGAGTGCCCTTGGTCTATCAGAGGATGCTGACCACTGTTATCACACACAGCAACTCCCACCAGCTGCTGAGCAAGCCAGGCAGGGTACTCAGACTCTTTTTTGCTCACTACACCACATTTCCTATCCCCCCCCTCAAATAAAAGCTTGTCCTAAAGCAGGTACTAAAGCTTACAACAAGGCACAGGCTGTCTCTCCTTAAAGCTCTACCAAGAAGCTGGAACATAGTATCACAGTATCACTCAGGGTTGGAAGGGACCACAAGGATCATCCAGTTCCAAACCCCCTGCCATGGGCAGGGACACCCCACACTACGTCAGGCTGCCCAGAGCCTCAGCCAGCCTGGTCTTAAACACCTCCAGGGATGGGGCCTCAACCACCTCCCTGGACAACCCATTCCAGGGCTTCACCACTCTCATGGGGAAGAACTTCCTCCTCACCTCCAGCCTGAATCTCCCCACCTCCAGCTTCATTCCATTCCCCCTAGTCCTATCACTACCTAAGATCCTGAGCAGTCCCTCCCCAGCCTTCCTGTAGGCCCCCTTCAGATTACTCCACTCTGAAGCAGCTGCAGTTACCCAAATTACACAGCAAAAAGGTCACTCAAGTAGAGGTGCACACAAGCTTCTGCTCTGCAGAGGTAACTTCCAGCTGAGTGCCTGTTCCAGGGCCCATGGCAGACCTCACCCTTCAGTCAAGCTGCAGGGGGTGCCTGTTTTGGCTCAGGGGAGACCTTACTGCTCCCTACAACTCCCTGAAGGGAGGCTGTAGCCAGGTGGGGGTTGGTCTCTTCTCCCAGGCAACCAGCACCAGAACAAGAGGACACAGTCTCAAGCTGTGCCAGGGGAGGTTAAGGCTGGATATAAGAATTTCTTCATAGAAAGAGAGATTGGCCATTGGAATGTGCTGCCCAGGGAGGTGGTGGAGTCACCATCACTGGAGGTGTTTAGGAAGAGACTGGATGGGGTGCTTGGTGCCATGGTTTAGTTGATTAGATGGTGTTGGGTGGAAGGTTGGACTTTATGATCTCAAAGGTCTTTTCCAACCTGGTTAATTCTATTCTATTCAAGAGAAGTCTTCCTTTTGTTGGGCTACTGCTCCACACCAGAACTTGGTTCATCTTTACATGACTTGCATAGCAGAAAGCCTGGAAGAGGCTTTACAGATAAATTCAGGTGTCTATAAGCAGGATTCATAAGTCCAGTGACAGGGCAGAGCAATCTAGTGATCCCCTGCTGCTCATCTGCAGTGAATTCCACAGCTCTCCAAATAATTCAAGTGCTGGCATTCAAATACTGTTTTCCTTGCAACTTAATTCCAACAGAGCAGTTAAAGCAGACCACAGCAGTTGCCTGAGCTCAGGCAGCTGGAAACTCCAGGCAGCATAAGGGTCAGCACCCTGTCAGGTATTACTGTCTTCACAAATTTAGGGCAGTATTTAAACATTAAAATCATGGCCACAAGGATGAGCAGAGGGCTGGAGCACCTCTCCTGTGAGGACAGACTGAAGGAGTTGGGGCTGTTCAGTCTGCAGAAGAGAAGGCTCCCAGGTGACCTCATTGTGGCCTTCCAGTATCTGAAGGGGGCCTCCAGGAAGGCTGGGGAGGGACTGCTCAGGATGTCAGGTAGTGCTAGGACTAGGGGGAATGGAATGAAGCTGGAGGTGGGGAGATTGAGGCTGGAGGTGAGGAGGAGGTTCTTCCCCATGAGAGTGGTGAAGCCCTGCAATGGGTTGTCCAGGGAGGTGGTTGGGGCCCTGTCCCTGGAGGTGTTTAAGCCCAGGCTGGATGAGGCTGTGGCCAGCCTGATCTAGTGTGGGGTGTCCCGCCCATGGCAGGGGGGTTGGACCTAGATGATCCTTGTGGTCCCTTCCAACCCTGACTGATACTATGACACTAAGTCCAAGTGCTGAGTGCTGCACTTTGGCCATGGCAACCCCATGCAGACAAAGACAACAGAACGTGGCTGTGTAAAGGGAATTCAGAATCAACCCCGGCAAGAGAGAAGGCAAAGAGGAAGTGCTCCACTGCAGTGGACATGGTCTATAATCTGATAGTTTAGAAGCATTACCAACTAGAGAGGCCTCCCCAAAGCAGTTCTGCCTGCATTTCTCAGCCATGAAGTCACCATGAGTCACTGCAGTGCAATGCCATCCCCTTTTGGTGCGAGTATTATGCAAGGGCAGCCTGGGCCACACTTGGTGATACAAAGCAGCGCTGAGGCTGCACTTACATCAACTCTTTTGAGTTTTCCAACTGGCAGCTACTTTCAACTTGTAACAGGGACAGAAGTGATGCAGAGGAAGTGCTGTGACACAGCTGGTGCCACCACCTGGCTGGGGTCAGTACTTACACACTTCTCGATTTCCAAGCCGTCCTTAAAGAAAATCATGTAGGGAGTGACACCGTCCTCACGGAAATCCAGCAGAGCCACCATCCCATCTGGATTCATGTTCTCTCCTACAAAGAACTTCAGAGACACATGTGACAGAGTTAATGAGCTGTTAGCAGCAGAAAATCATAGAATCAGTAAGGTTAGAAAAGACCTCAGAGATCATCAAGCCCGACCTAGCACCCAGCACCGCAGGACTAACGAAACCACGGCTTCAAGTGTCTCTTCCCATCCCCTCTTCAACACCTCCAGGGATGGGGACTCCACCACCTCCCTGGGCAGCACATTCCAATGGCCAATCTCTTTCTGTGGAGAATTTCTTCCTAACATCCAGCCTAAACCTCCCCTGGCACAGCTTGAGACTGTGTCCTCTTGTTCTGGTGCTGGTTGCCTAGGAGAAGAGACCAACCCCCACCTGGCTACAGCTTCCCTTCAGGGAGTTGCAGAGAGCAAGAAGGTCTCCCCTGAGCCTCCTCTTCTCCAGGCTAAACAACCCCAGCTCCCTCAGCCTGTCCTCACAGGGCTTGTGCTTTAAATACCAAGTGCCTTTCTATTTTAAAAAGCTAAAACCTCTTCAGCTTCCACTTCCAAAGCCTCCCTGACCAGTTGCCAGGATTTCTGCAACTTGTCTATTTTAGTACCCTATAGCTTCCCCACACTGCTACAAACAGCAGAGTAAGGCACAGCAGGGGCCAGAGTGAGCCACCATTTGAGTCCTGGACTCCATGGCTCCTGAAGAGTGACACCTTCAAACTCAGTTAACTACAAGACCCACAAGCTGAAGTGCAATCCCTGGCCACTGAAGAGCATTTTTCTCCTCCCTGACTCTCAGAGCCTGTTAATAATACCCTGAGAGGAGAAGTTAAATGTCCTGACCAATAGAGCCCTCCCCAAGCTGGTGCAGCAGATGAACCCACTGCAGCTTGCACCACTGCAGCACTGCTCTGAGGTGATGGGAGTTTCATTACCTGGTAGTTTTTGAAGTTAGCAAGGATGTGTTTGATTTGCTCTGCAGCCCCTGTCATGAAAGGCTTTACTCTCTCTGGCTTGTGTTCCTCAAGTCGTGCTTTGATTCTGGAAGGAGAAAAACCACTCTCAAAACACATTCCAGTTTAGTAGCTTCACTCTTCACCATCACATTCTGGCTGGAAGTTCCTTGCAAGCTCTTTGATTTTGCTGCCTTCCCCTCCCCTCAGAGCTCCCAGACTTTTCACTTCATTTTCTGAATGAATTAACACCCCAGCACCTGGCACTCAAATTCATTTTAGGTACAGGCCTGGGTACACAGATCACAGAATGGCTCAGGTTGGAAGGGACCTCAGAGATCATCTACTCCAACCTCCCCACCATGGGCAGGGACACTTCTCAACCAGACTCAGCTGCTGAAGGCCTCATCCAACCTGGCCTTGAACAGCCCCAGGGAGGAGGCAGCCACAACCTCCCTGAGCAGCCTGTTCCAGAGTCTCAGCACCCTTGTACTGAAGAACTTCTTCCTCAGCTCCAGTCTGACCCTGCTCTCCCTCAGCTTCAAACCATTCCCCCTTGTCCTGTCTCTAGACACCCTCAGAAGAAGTCCCTCTGCAGCCTTCCCATGGGATCCCTTCAGGTACTGGAAGGCAGGTCCCCCTGGAGTCTTCTAAACCACAGCTCCCTCAGCCTGTCCTCACAGCAGAGCTGCTCCAGCCCTTGAATCATCTTTGTGGCCTCCTCTGGACTCACTCCAGCAGCTCTGTGTCCTCCTTCTGGTGGGGGCACCAGAACTGGAAGCAGGATTGGAGGTGGGGCCTCAGCAGAGCAGAGTCAAGGGACAGGATTCCCTCTCTTGCCCTGCTGCCCCTGAGCAATCTTATCTGACTGGAAATGTCCTTGCTAACAGCAGGGGGGTTGGACAAGACCTTTGAGGGCTCCTTCAAACCTGGTACCTTCTGTGGTTCTGTGGGAGGTGTCCCTGCCCATGGCAGGGGTGTTGGAACTAGATGACCTTTAAGGTCCCTTCCAACCCAAACCATTCTGTGATTCTGTGGCTGTGCCAGAGTGCACTCAGCACTCACATCAATAGGAGCAGGCACTATGCCCTTCCAGGCCAGCCACTTCTTAGACCTTGATTTACTGAGCTGCCAAACAGCTTCCTCTCCTGCCCCAAGGTAGACAAAGGTGACTGAATGCCAACCCCACACTCATCTCTTCATTTTGTTTGCTGTACCTTCAGCTCCCACATTAGAAGAGCAGTGGCTTACACCTTCACAGCACTGAGAGTGCTCTCTCTCAGCATCACAGTCTTTCCACCTTCAGTGCTAGCCAAATTGTTAGCAACACAAACAATGCCTTGAACTAGGAACAAAGGAAAATCCATTCACACACATTTTGGGGCTTCTAAACTGTCAATTCAGAGGAGCTTCCAGCTCCTCACCCCCTTCCACAGGAAGGTTTGGCACAGAGGAACTCAAAAGAAAAGCCACAGGGTTACATATAGCTATCTGCAGCACATGACACATGGGTTTGATGGGTGACCACTAGATGGATAAGGAACTGGCTGGATGGCTGCACCCAAAGAGTGGCTGTCAACGGCTCCATGTCCCAGGGGAGGCCAGGGACAAGCAGAGTCCCTCAGGGATCAGTCCTGGCACCAGGCTTGGTCAACATCTTTGTGGGTGCCATGGACAGTGGCACTGAGTGCACCCTCAACAAGTTTGCTGATGACACCAAGCTGTGTGGTGCAGCAGACAGGCTGGAGGGAAGGGAGGCCATCCAGAGGGACCTGGACAGGCTGGAGAGGTGGGCACAAGCCAACCTCAGGAGGTTCAACAAGACCAAGTGCAGGGTCCTGCATCTGGGTGGAGGCAATCCCAGGCACAAATGCAGGCTGGGCAGGGACTGGCTGGAAAGCAGCCCTGAGGAGAGAGACTTGGGGGTGCTGGGGGAGGAGAAGCTCAACAGGAGCTCTCAGTGTGCACTTGCAGCCCGCAAAGCCAATCAGATCCTGGGCTGCATCAGGAGAAGTGTGGCCAGCAGGGCAAGGGAGGTGATTCTCCCCCCTCTGCTCAGCTCTGCTGAGACCCCACCTGGAGTCCTGCCTCCACTTCTGGAGCCCCTATTGCAAGAGGGATGTGGAGGTGCTGGAAGGTGTCCAGAGAAGGGCCATGAGGATGAGCAGAGGGCTGGAGCACCTCTGCTGTGAGGACAGACTGAAGGAGTTGGGGCTGTTCAGTCTGGAGAAGAGAAGGCTCCCAGGTGACCTCATTGTGGCCTTCCAGTATCTGAAGGGGGCTCCAGGAAGGCTGGGGAGGGACTGCTCAGGATCTCAGGTTGTGATAGGACTAGGGGGAATGGAATGAAGCTGGAGGTGGGGAGATTGAGGATGGATGTGAGGAGGAAGTTCTTCCCCATGAGAGTGGTGAAGCCCTGCAATGGGTTGTCCAGGGAGGTGGTTGGGGCCCTGTCCCTGGAGGTGTTTAAGCCCAGGCTGGCTGAGGCTCTGGCCAGCCTGATGTAGTGTGGGGTGTCCCTGCCCATGGCAGGGGGGTTGGAACTGGATGATCCTTGTGCTCCCTTCCAACCCTGACTGATACTATGAAAAGAAAAGCCCCAGGGTTACATATAGTTATCTGCAGCACATGATCAGGTTCTGCCCCTCAGCCAAGACAAACTTCAGCTACTCCAGCACCCACTCTTTAGAGGCCCAGTTCTGCCAAGTGTTAAGGCACTACAGCAGCTCACAGCCAGTTTGGCACCTGTAGCAGAGCTACCACTTATCAGAAGCAAAGTTCAACACTGCTTTCAGGGTGCCAGTGACCTAAAGCACTGTGCAGGCCCCACTCTAAGAGCAGAAAGCCCACCGACACTTACGCCTTCATGTAGTCCTTGATGTACTTCTTGTAGGACTCTTTTGTGAAGCTGGTTTCTTGGAGGTGGTGGTTTATCACTATATCAACACCAGTTATGACCGTGGCTTCTGTTCCATCTCCCTCAGGACCTTCAGCAGAGGCATTGCCACCAATTAGAGAGTCATCAATTTGACCCTCTGTCCTGGTGACCATCTAGATTTAGAGACATCAAAAAGCTTAACGGCTCTGCAAAGAAACCTTAACGCTAACGCTCTCGACACATCCACGGCCTGGCAGCGGGGCACGGCTTCAGAGCCACGGTTTAAGGGCAAGGAGCCCGACTGCAGGCCAAGCACAGCTTTCTGAAGCCAAGCTCCTCTCCTGGTGCCTGACCAAAGCTTCCTTTACAACGTCGGCACTTCCAGCCTGGCTGCCCCGGGCCCTCTCGTGTCCTACTTAGCAGCGGCCGGCCCTGCCACAGCCGTAGGCCGCGGAGGGTGCTTTCCTCGCAGAGAAGCCAGCCCCCCACCCGCTCTCCCCAAGCCCTGCCCGCTCCGCCACCGACCCGGCAGGCCGGCTGCAGGCCTCTGAGGCACAGCTGCGAGGCCTCCCCCCGCCCTCCCTCGGGGCAAGCGCGCCGCTCACCTTCCCCTCCACTTCCAGGCACAGGCCGTTCGCCACCTCCCGGATCTTGTAGATGTCGGAGAACATCTCGTCCTCTGCGGGGGAACACACACGCACACACACAGAGGCGGGCGCCGCCGCGTTAGCCTCCGCCTCCCCGCGGCCAGGCCCGCAGCCCCGCATCGCCCTTCCCGGCTCGGCTCCGCTCTGCCTGCCCGTCCACCCTGCCCCCGGGCGCAGCGCTGCAGAGCGGGCCCCGCAGGCCGGGCCGGGGCGCTGCGGTCCTCGCCCGTTCCCCTCTCCCCCCCCCCGCCCTGCCAGCAGCACTGCACATGCGCACCAGCGCCAGGCCCAGCGGCGGGGCCCAGGCCGCAGCCAGCCGTGCTCCCCCCACCCTACCCACCCGGCAGCCGCCCTCCCAGCCTTCTCTCCGCCCCCTCCTCCGCGACGCCCCGCCACCCTTACGGCTAATGCAGTCCCGGTAGATGATCATGGCGGCGGCGGGGGAGCGGCGGCGGCGCGGGGCTCTGCGCAGCGACCCAGGAGCGGACGGGAGCGAGGCGGAAAAGGCCGAGTCAGCGCCCGCCCGAGCTCATATAGCGGGCACGTCCCGGCGCGTCAGCGCGCACGCGCGCCCTCCCCTCCCCCCGCCCCCTGCCCCCGCCCCGCCCCGCCCCCTGCGGCGCCCCCGCGCGGCCGCCGGGCGGGTAGGCGGCGGGGAGCTGCCGCGGGGAGCTGCCGGGGAGCCGCCGGCGGCCGCCTGCTAGAGGCGAGAGGTGTTCGGCGGCGCAACCCGCTTCCCCGCACCGCCCTGTCGGCGGGAGGGCGGCTGAGCGCGGCTTCCCCCTGCACCGGTAAGGCAGGGGAAACGGCAGTCGAAGGCCCGCCCTCTCTGCCCTCAGCTGAGGGCCGGAGGCGAGGAGGGGGCTGCGGCTGTGGCGGGCTTTGCTGTGCCGTAGCCGGCAGATCGCCCAGCGGCTTGCGGTGTTCCCTCTCCTGATGTTTTTTGCGCGCCGGTATGGGCGTGAGCCTTACTCTTCCGCTGTGGCACAATATCTGTTTGCAAGGGGAAGCGCTCCCGGCCGTTGGCAGGCAGCTGCGGGCAGCGCCGCTCCGCGCCTCGCCCCGCGGCGGGGGGCTGCCGGCGCGGCGTTTGCTGCGCCCGCTCCGGTAGCAGCTGCTCCGGTGGGCATCGGCCGGCCTGGCCGCCCCCGGCCGCGGCGAACGCCTCGCTGCCACCTCCGCCTCTGTAAGGACTGCGGCCGCGGGGGCTGCCGAGCCGCTCCTCGCACCTGGCCAGGGCTGGGACACGCATTCACTGCCCCGAGCGCTGCGCCCGCTCCTCAGAAAGGACTTTTTATCCCTTGTTATTTGTTTATTTAGTTTTATTATAGTGGAGAAACTGTTACGAAGCTGATAGCCTCTCTTGTTATAAATCCCTCGGAGAATAGAATAGAATGGAATGGAATAGAATAAAAATAGAGCAGGATAGGATAGGATAGGATTAGGATAGGATAGGATAGAAAAGGAGAAGAGAAGAGAAAAGAGAAGAGAAGAGAAGAGAAGAGAAGAGAAGAGAAGAGAAGAGAAGAGAAGAGAAGAGAAGAAGAAGAGAAGAGAAAGAAAAAGAGAAAGAGAAAGAGAAAGAGAAATAAATAGAAATAGAAATAAAATAGAATAAAAATAGAATTAGAATAGACCAGACCAGGTTGGAAAAGACCTTCGAGATCATCGAGTCCAACCTATCACCCAACACCATCTCATCAACTAAACCATGGCACCAATCACCCCATCCAGTCTCCTCCTAAACACTTCCAGCGATGGTGACTCCACCACCTCCCCGGGCAGAGAAAACGACTTGACTTCTGTTCAGAGAAACTCCTTCTGTGCTTGCAAAAGGACTGTTTGGGGCAGGTGTGCTTTTCTTACTTTTTTTCACACATAGTGAGATAAAGCCCAGCAGTCAGGGTCGAGATGAAAGGCAGAAGGTGTGGGGTGTCCCTGGCCATGGCAGGAGGGTTGGAACTAGATGATCCTTGTGGTCCCTTCCAACCCTGACTGATACTACGATACTATGATACCCGGCTTTCTTTTCCTCCTTAGCACATACTTTTCCTCAGCAGCCTCGTCGCAATTGAAATCAAAGCTGACTTCCCTTGAGCCCTGGTTCTGAAGGGACATTGACAAAATGCTTTCAAAAGACCTCACGGGATCTTAAAACGCTTAACGCTGCTAACGATCCCGCTCTTGACAGAGCCATCAGGGCACGGGATACAATTACCTGTCCCTCACACTCCTCAGGCAGTAAATTACTCATTACTTTCTTTGTGTGTGCCAAAGGAGCTCCCGTTTTATCTCCTCCTCCCCTGCTATCCTTTGCTGCAGATATTCAGCTATCCCTGCTGCCTACATAATCTAATCACATTTATAAATCATCTGCTGGTTTTCACCTTCAAGACCACTGCTGCTATTTCAAACCTGAAGAAAGGGCTTCTGCCCAAAACCTTATCTGTATTTTTTTTGTCTCAGTGGCAGCAGACCTGACAAAAGCCTCTCTTTTTTACCAACTGCAGGAGAAGAAGAGCAGCTTACATCCTCAGCAGTGGGCTGAGTGAGGAGAGAACATTTGGCTCCTTCTCTGTACTGTAATCTGCAGCTAAAAACATCCAGTTAGTAGGTGTGCTTCCATTTGGGTTTACTGGGAAGAGATTGTTCTGGAAAAGTGAGGATTTCTGTGGCAGGATTGAAACCCCTGACAAATTCAGCTGTGGCAGGGGGGTGGAACTAGATGATCCTTGTGGTCCCTTCCAGCCCTGACTGATACTATGGTACTATGACTTGATTTACTGGTGTCAGGGTAGAGGGATCAGTGCTGGACTCCATCCTCTTCAATATCTTTATTGATGATCTGGATGAGGGGATTGAGTCCATCAGCAGTAAATTTGCAGATGACACCAAGCTGGGGGCAGGAATTGGTCTGTTAGAGGGTAGGAGAGCTCTGCAGAGGGACCTTGCCGGGCTGGACAGATGGGCAGAGTCCAAGGGCAGGAGATTGAACACATCCAAGTGCCAGGTTCTGCACATTGGCCACAGCAACCCCATGCAATGCTACAGGCTGGGGTCAGAGTGGCTGGAGAGCAGTCAAACAGAAAGGGGGTGCTGATTGACAGCTGGCTGAACATGAGGCAGCAGTGTGCCCAGGTGGCCAAGAAGGCCAATGGCATCCTGGCCTGCATCAAGAGGAATAGTGTGGCCAGCAGGAGCAGGGAAGTCATTCTGCCCCTGGACACTGCACTGGTTAGGCCACACCTTGAGTCCTGTGTCCAGTTCTGGGCCCCTCAGTTTAGGAAAGATGTTGAGTTGCTGGAAGGTGTCCAGAGAAGGGCAACAAAGCTGGGGAGGGGTTTGGAGCACAGCCCTGTGAGGAGAGGCTGAGGGAGCTGGGGTTGCTTAGCTTGGAGAAGAGGAGTCTCAGGGGAGACCTTCTTGCTCTCTCCAACTCCTTGAAGGAAGGTTGCAGCCAGGTGGGGGTTGGTCTCTTCTCCCAGGCAACCAGCACCAGAACAAGAGGACACAGTCTCAAGCTGTGCCAGGGGAGTTTTAGGCTGGGTGTTAGGAAGAAATTCTTCATGTAGAGAGTGATTGGCCATTGGAATGTGCTGCCCAGGGAGGTGGTGGAGTCACCATCACTGGAGGTGTTTAGGAAGAGACTGGATGAGGCACTTGGTGCCATGGTTATGATTAGATGGTGCTGGGTGATAGGTTGGACTCCATGATCTCAAAGGTCTTTTACAGCCTGGTCCTATTCTATTCTATTCTATTCTATTCTATTCTATTCTATTCTATTCTATTCTATTCTATTCTATTCTAAACCCTTTCACACAGCTGCTGAGGTAGGTGGGCCTTCAGATTGCTTTGCCTGTAGGTCTGCCTCCGGAGCTGCAGCTGTGAAATGGGAGATACTTTAAAATGCATCAGTTGAACAGGTCAGGGCTCCTGTGTGAACATCAATTTGATCTGAAGCTAAGCCTGATCAATATCAAGATGAAAAAGATGTAAATGAGGCCAGGAGTGTTGACATGACAAGGTTTTACATCCTTTTCACTTGAGCTGCTTTAAAAAAATGATTTAAACCCAGATCACATTGAATAATTCCCAGGACTGAGGTAGTGATATTTTAATTGGTGTAGGTCTTGCAAGAAGCACTACATAGAATCACAGAATCAATAAGGTTGGAAAAGACCTCAGAGATCATCAAGGCCAACCTAGCACCCAACACCTCAGGACTAACTGTTGAATTTAACATCCTCAGTTGAATTTAACATCCTCAGGGCAATCAGGAGGAAGTATTCCAAGCTCACGATCCTAGACTTTAGGCGTGCAGATTTTGATCGCTTCAGGGATCTGCTAGCCAAAGTGTCGTGGGACAAAGCCCTGGAGGGAAGAGGGACCCAGGATAGCTGGTCAATATTCAAGGACCACCTCCTCTGTGTCCAGGAGCTCTGTGTACCAACAAAGAGAAAAGCAGGTAAGAATGCTAGGAGGCCTGCCTGGATGGGCAAGGAGCTACTGGACACACTATTACTTAAAAGGAAACTCTACAGGAAGTGGAGAGAAGGACAGGTAGAACAGGGGGAATATAAGGAAGCTGCCCGAGCAGCGAGAGTCCTGGTTAGGAAAGCCAAAGCAGAGTTTGAATTGAATCTAGCCAGGGAGATTAGAGGGAACACTAAGAACTTTTACAGGTATATTAATGGGAAGAAGAAGACTAGGGAAGGTGTGGGCCCCCTCAGAAAGGAAAATGGTGACATGGTCACAAGTGATGAGGAAAAGGCTGAGGTACTTAATAACTTCTTTACCTCAGTCTTCACTGCAAGGGCCTCTAGCCACACTCCTGATGTTATGGAAGTCAAAGCCAGGGATGGGGAGGAAGAACTGCCCATTGTGAGTGCAGATCAGGTTCGTGATCATCTGAAGAACCTGAAAGTGTTCAAGTCCATGGGACCCGACAGGATACACCCACGGGTACTGAGAGAACTGGCAGATGAGGTTGCTAAACCCCTCTCTGTTATATTTCAAAAGTCATGGCAATCTGGTGAAGTCCCCACGGACTGGAAAAGGGGAAACATTGCCCCCATCTTCAAAAAGGGTAAGAAGGAGGAACCAGGGAACTACAGGCCAGTCAGTCTCACCTCTGTGCCTGGAAAGATCATGGAGCAGATCCTCCTGGAGTCACTACTTGCTCAAAAGAATAGTGAAGAGGTAATTGGGAACAGCCAGCATGGCTTTGCCAAGGGCAAATCCTGCCTGACCAACCTGGTGGCCTTCTACGAGCAGGTGACAACATTAATAGATGAGGGGCGAGCAACTGATGTTATTTACCTGGACCTGAGCAAAGCCTTTGACACTGTCCCGCACCACATCCTGGTCTCCAAACTGGTGACACATGGGTTTGATGGGTGGACCACTAGATGGATAAGGAACTGGCTTGATGGCCGCACCCAAAGAGTGGCTGTCAATGGGTCCATGTCCCAGTGGAGGCCAGGGACAAGCAGAGTCCCTCAGGGATCAGTCCTGGCACCAGGCTTGTTCAACATCTTTGTGGGTGACATGGACAGTGGCATTGAGTGCACCCTCAGCAAGTTTGCTGATGACACCAAGCTGTGTGGTGCAGCAGACACACTGGAGGGAAGGGAGGCCATCCAGAGGGACCTTGACAGGCTGGAGAGGTGGGCACAAGCCAACCTCATGAAGTTCAATAAGAGCAAGTGCAGGGTCCTGCATCTGGGTGGAGGCAATCCCAGGCACAAATACAGGCTGGGCAGTGACTGGCTGGAAAGTAGCCCTGAGGAGAGAGACTTGGGGGTGCTGGTGGACAAAAAGCTCAACATGAGCTCCCAATGTGCACTTGCAGCCCGCAAGGCCAATCAGATCCTGGGCTGCATCAGGAGAAGTGTGGCTAGCAGGTCGAGGGAGGTGATCCTCCCCCTCTACTCAGCCCTGGTGAGACCCCACCTGGAGTACTGTGTCCAGTTCTGGAGCCCCTATTACAAGAGGGATGTGGAGGTGCTGGAAGGTGTCCAGAGAAGGGCCACAAGGATGATCAGAGGGCTGGAGCACCTCTCCTGTGAGGACAGACTGAAGGAGTTGGGGCTGTTCAGTCTGCAGAAGAGAAGGCTCCCAGGTGACCTCATTGTGGCCTTCCAGTATCTGAAGGGGGCCTACAGGAAGGCTGGGGAGGGACTGCTCAGGATGTCAGGTAGTGCTAGGACTAGGGGGAATGGAATGAAGCTGGAGGTGGGGAGATTGAGGCTAGATGTGAGGAGGAGGTTCTTCACCATGAGAGTGGTGAGACCCTGGAATGGGTTGTCCAGGGAGGTGGTCGAGGCCCCGTCCCTGGGGGTGTTTAAGAGCAGGCTGGATGAGGCTCTGTCCAGCCTGATCTAGTGTGGGGTGTCCCTGCCCATGGCAGGGGGGTTGGAACTAGATGATCCTTGTGGTCCCTTCCAACCCTGAATGAAACTATGAAACTATGAAACTAAACCATGGCACCAAGTGCCACATCCAATCCCCTTCTGAACACCTCCAGGGATGGTGACTCCACCACCTCCCTGGGCAGCACATTCCAATGGCGAATGACGCTCTCAGTGAAGAACTTTCTCCTCACCTCCAGCCTAAACCTCCCCTGGTGCAGCTTGAGACTGTGTCCTCACATCCAAGTGCCAGGTTCTGCACATTGGCCACAGCAACCCCATGCAGTGCTACAGGCTGGGGTCAGAGTGGCTGGAGAGCAGCCAGGCAGAGAGGGACCTGGGGGTGCTGGTTGATGGTAGACTGAACATGAGCCTGCAGTGTGCCCAGGGCCAGGAGGGCCAATGGCATCCTGGCCTGCATCAGGAAGAGTGTGGCCAGCAGGAGCAGGGAGGTCATTCTGCCCCTGTACACTGCACTGGTTAGGCCACACCTTGAGTCTTGTGTCCAGTTCTGGGCCCCTCAGTTTAGGAAGGAGGTTGACTCGCTGGAAGGTGTCCAGAGAAGGGCAACAAAGTTGGGGAGGGGTTTGGAACACAGCCCTGTGAGGAGAGGCTGAGGGAGCTGGGGTTGCTTAGCCTGGAGAAGAGGAGGCTCAGGGGAGACCTTCTTGCTCTCTACAACTCCCTGAAGGGAGGTTGTAGACAGGCAGAGGTTGGTCTCTTCTCCCAGGCAACCAGCACCAGAGCAAGAGGACACAGTCTCAAGCTGCGCCAGGGGAGGTTTAGGCTGGAGGTTAGGAGGAAGTTTTACACAGAGAGAGAGATTGGCCATTGGAATGTGCTGCCCAGGGAGGTGGTGGAGTCACCATCATTGGAGGTGTTCAGGAGGAGATTTGACGGGATGTTTGGTGCCATGGTTTAGTTGTTTAGATGGTGTTGGATGATAGGTTGGACACGATGATCTTGAAGGTCTCTTCCAACCTCGTCTATTCTATTCTATTCTATTCTATTCTATTCTATTCTATTCTATTCTATTCTATTCTATTCTATTCTATTCTATTCTATTCTATTCTATTCTATTCTATTCTATTCTTCTGGTGCTGGTTGCCTGGGAGAAGAGACCAATCCCCACCTGGCTACAACCTCCCTTCAGGCAGTTGTAGACAGCAAGAAGGTCTCGCCTGAGCCTCCTCTTCTCCAGGCTAAGCAACCCCAGCTCCCTCAGCCTCTCCTCACAGGGCTGTGCTCCAAACCCCTCCCCAGCTTTGTTGCCCTCTCCTGGACACCTTCAAGAGTCTCAATGTCCTTCTTAAACTGAGGGGCCCAGAACTGGACACAGGACTCTAGGTGTGGCCTAACCAGTGCTTAGTCCAGGGTACCAAGGTGCCAGTGCTGAAAATTTCCTGCAATGCCATATAAAAATGGATGAGGCTCTGGCCAGGCTGATCTAGTGTGGGGTGTCACTGCCCATGGCAGGGGGGTTGGAACTAGATGATCCTTGTGGTCCCTTCCAACCCTGACTGATACTATGATACTATCAAAAAGATGATGATGTTATGTGAGGGTACTTTGTGATGAACTACATTTGCAAATGACTCTCTTTTTCCCTCCTCAGAAACCAGCCTTAGTGTTCCTCACCTTACTGCTTAGTGCACCTCTCAAGCACCTCTCCCATCCACCCAGGCTTAATACATTCCAGAGTGCCAGGTTATAAAGGTGGTCCCTCTACAGCAGAGTCTTTTTAGGGCCCAGCTGACATCTCCAATTGTGTGAGTAGTTTTCCTGATCTTTGGGGCTGTGTTTTTATGGATGAGGGGTTCAATGCCATTTGAGGAGGGTTTTCTGAGCAGGTTTCTGCAGGGCCTCACAAGAAGCCCTCCTCAAAGAAGGTGCAGCTAACTAGTTGTGAATGACTGCAGTGTTACTGACTGCCATCAACTATTACCATCTGGGTAGGGCTGTGCCAAGCTAATTGTTTGTGTCTTGGACTAAAATGGCAGCTGACTGCTGGGCCTTCACCTTTCTGAATAAACAGTCCATTTGCAGCCCATTCTGGCAGCTCCCCCTGAGCTGTACAGAAAGGGAGGAGATCCTGCCTGCAGCTGTGAGGTGCAATCAGTGCAACCAGGAAATAAATAGGAGGTGGGGCTGGAGGGAGAGGCCTGAGGATGGATGGAGGAGGTGGCATCCACAGGTTCTTCCAACCTTGGTGCAAGGCTGTGAAAGTCACATAGTAGTGGTGGTATTGGACACTGGATGCAGGGGAGAGTGTCCTAGGAACTGGAAACTATAGGGCTGGCCACAGCACCCCCATGCAGTGCTACAGGCTGGGGTCAGGGTGGCTGGAGAGCAGCCAAAGAGAAAGGGACCTGGGGGTACAGGTTGATAGTAGGCTGAAGATGAACCAGCAGTGTGCCCAGGTGGCCATGAAGGCCAATGGCATCCTGGCCTGCATCAGAGATAGTGTGGCCAGCAGGAACAGAGAAGTCATTGTACCCCTGTGCTCAGCACTGGTCAGGCCACACCTTGAGTCCTGTGTCCAGTTCTGAGTCCTTCAGTTTAGGAAGGACATTGAGACACTTGAAGATGTCCAGAGAAGGGCAACAAGGCTGAGGAGAGGCCTTGAGCACAGCCCTGTGAGGAGAGGCTGAGGGAGCTGGGGTTGCTTAGCCTGGAGAAGAGGAGGCTTAGGGCAGACCTTCTTGCTCTCTCCAACACCCCGAAGGGAGGTTGTAGCCACCTGGGAGTTGGTCTCTTCTCTCAGGCAAGCAGCACCAGAACAAGAGGACACAGTTTCAAGCTGCTCCAGGGGAGGTTTAGGCTGGAGGTGAGGAGAAAGTTCTTCACTGAGAGAGTTGTTAGCCATTGTAATGTGCTGCCCAGGGAGGTGGTGGAGTCACTGACCCTGGAAGTGTTCAAGAGGGGATTGGATGTGGCACTTGAAGCCATGGTTTAGTTAGTCCTGAGGTGTTGGGTGCTAGGTTGGACTTGATGATCTCTGAGGTCTTTTCCAACCTTATTGATTCTATGATTTATTTCTTTTTCCTGACCTTTCTGCCTAGTTTTTCTCCCCAAAGACACTGAGCTGCACTGTATTGCCGTTTGACTTGGGGATCCCCGCACAGAACGCTGAGAGGAGGATCCCTGCGAGATCTCAGAGCTTGCCCCCCAGTGGGGAGGACTCCAAGCTGGTGACACATGGGTTTGATGGGTGACCACTAGATGGATAAGGAACTGGCTTGATGGCTGCACCCAAGGAGTGGCTGTCAATGGCTCCATGTCCCAGGGGAGGCCAGGGACAAGCAGAGTCTCTCAGGGATCAGTCCTGGCACCAGGCTTGTTCAACATCTTTGTGGGTGCCATGGACAGTGGCATTGAGTGCACCCTCAACAAGTTTGCTGATGACACCAAGCTGTGTGGTGCAGCAGACAGGCTGGAGGGAAGGGAGGCCATCCAGAGGGACCTTGACAGGCTGGAGAGGTGGGCACAAGCCAATCTCATGAAGTTCAGTAAGAGCAAGTGCAGGGTCCTGCATCTGGGTGGAGGCAATCCCAGGCACAAATGCAGGCTGGGCAGGGACTGGCTGGAAAGCAGCCCTGAGGAGAGAGACTTGGGGGTGCTGGGGGAGGAGAAGCTCACCAGGAGCTCTCAGTGTGCACTTGCAGCCCACAAAGCCAATCAGATCCTGGGCTGCATCAGGAGAAGTGTGGCCAGCAGGGCAAGGGAGGTGATTCTCCCCCCTCTGCTCAGCTCTGCTGAGACCCCACCTGGAGTCCTGCCTCCAGTTCTGGAGCCCCTATTGCAAGAGGGATGTGGAGGTGCTGGAAGGTGTCCAGAGAAGGGCCAGGAGGATGAACAGAGGGCTGGAGCACCTCTCCTGTGAGGACAGACTGAAGGAGTTGGGGCTGTTCAGTCTGGAGAAGAGAAGGCTCCCAGGTGACCTCATTGTGGCCTTCCAGTATCTGAAGGGGGCCTACAAGAAGGCTGGGGAGGGACTTCTCAGGATCTCAGGGAGTGATAGGAGTAGGGGGAATGGAATGAAGCTGGAGGTGGGGAGATTGAGGCTGGAGGTGAGGAGGAAATTCTTCCCCATGAGAGTGGTGAAGCCCTGGAATGGGTTGTCCAGGGAGGTGGTTGAGGCCCCGTCCCTGGAGGTGTTTAAGCCCAGGCTGGCTGAGGCTGTGGCCAGGCTGATGTAGTGTGGGGTGTCCCTGCCCATGGCAGGGGGGTTGGAACTGGATGATCCTTGTGGTCCCTTCCAACCCTGACTGATACTATGATACTATGACTTTCTCCTCCTCCGTGCGCCGGTGCTATGCGGCGTCCGGCCGCTGGGTGGCGCGGCAGGAGCCGCCGCAGGGCAAGCAGGGCTCTGCTCCCCTGGGTAGGACGCCAGAGCTTTTTCCAGTGGTGTCGTTCCCGCATCACCCGGAATGCCCCCGGGGACCAGCACAGGAAGAGAAATCGATCCCGGGCCTGTGACTGATGCAATCTCTCTGGGCTCCTGGCCAGCTGGATGCTGCACACAAATACCATTCTCCCCAGATAATTCGCATTGCCATGTGATCAGCTTGGCTCTAGGGAGCTTTTAACCATTAGAGGGACTAATCTTGGTGCACTGAACTCACTCCAGCAGGATTACCATAGAATCAACTGGGTTGGAAAAGGCCTCAGAAATCATCAAGTCCAACCTGTCACCCAACATCTCAGGACTAACTAAACCATGGCTTCAATTGCCATGTCCAATCCTCTCTTGAACACCTCCAGTGATGGTGACTCCACCACCTCCCTGGGCAGCACATTCCAATGGCCAACAACTCTTTCTGTGAAGAACTTTCTCCTTACCTCGAGCCTAAACCTCCCCTGGTGCAGCTTCAGACTGTGTCTTCTTGCTCTGGTGCTGGTTGTAGCCAGGAGGGAGTTGGTCTCTTCTCTCAAGCAACCAGCACCAGAACAAGAGGACACAGTCTCAAGCTGTGCCAGGGGAAGTTTAGGCTGGAGGTGAGGAGAAAGTTCCTCACTGAGAGAGTCGTTTGCCATTGGAATGTGCTCCCCAGGGAGGTATCATAGTATCAGTCAGGGTTGGAAGGGACCACTAGGATCATCTAGTTCAAACCCCCCTGCCACGGGCAGGGACACCCCACACTACATCAGGCTGGCCAGAGTCAGCTTCCCTGGAGGTGTTCAAGAGGGGATTGGATGTGGCACTTGGTGCCATGGTCTAGTCCTGAGGTGTTGGGTGACAGGTTGGACTTCATGATCTCTGAGGTCTCTTCCAACCTTGGTGATTCTGTGATTCTGTGGTTGCCTGGGAGAAGAGACCAACCCCCTCTCCTTTGCCGTTTTTCAGGCTGGCTTTCGACTTGCAAATCTTTTGAGGCCTGGAATTGAGTTCTGACACCTTAATCTATTGCTGCGTGCTTTGTAGTTCATTGTTATGCCCTGTGAGCCCTCAGTCTTGTTAAAAGGGAAATAATCATCACAGCACTTTGGCAGGACAGGGGTGTTGTTCCCAAACACTTGATTTGCCAGCAGATGATAAGGAAGGAACACACTCAGTTGCATTTATAGAGCCAGCCTTGCTGTAGGTGCTCCAGGAGAATGGCAGGAGTAAAGGAAATGGGTAGATCAAACTCTTGGTCTCCCAGTGGGGCAAAGCATCGCTTTAAAATACTGTAGAGGAAAGCAGGCAGCAAGACTCAAAGACTGAGTTTTGGAAAACAGCTTCCTAAATGGCTGTCCAGTGGCTTGAGTTTAGAATTTAGAATTTACATGGAATAAACCAGGTTGGAAGAGACCTTCAGGACCATTGTGTCCAACCCTTCAACCAATCCAACCCAGCTAAACAACTAACCCATGGCACCATGCACCCCATCAAGTCTCCTCCTGAGTTCATCACAGCTGTCAGCTACAGACATGAACCTGCTGTTATTTTCAAAGACCCCAGAAAAATTTTGTCACTGTTTTCTGATAAGATTTTTGTGTCTACTACATTTGCCTACAAGGGACTTGAGCAACAAAGGATCAGTATCATAGTATCATAGTATCAGTCAGGGTTGGAAGGGAGCACAAGGATCATCTAGTTCCAACCCCCCTGCCATGGGCAGGGACACCCACACTACATCAGGCCTGGCCACAGCCTCATCCAGCCTGGGCTAAAACACCTCCAGGGATGGGGCCTCAACCACCTCCCTGGACAACCCATTCCAGGGCTTCACCACTCCCATGGGGAAGAACTTCCTCCTCACCTCCAGCCTGAATCTCCCCACCTCCAGCTTCATTCCATTCCCCCTAGTCCCATCACTACCTGAGATCCTGAGCAGTCCCTCCCCAGCCTTCTTGGAGGCCCCCTTCAGATACTGGAAGGCCACAATGAGGTCACCTGGGAGCCTTCTCTTCTCCAGACTGAACAGGCCCAAAGGATATATTAGAGGGTTAGGAGGTATCACCCTGCTTCTGGTGATTTTGGAATGGGATGGAATAAAATAACATGGAATGGAATGGAATGGAATGGAATAGAATAGAATAGAGTAGAATAGAATAGAGTAGAATAGAACCAAACCAAACCAGGTTGGAAAAGACCTTTGAGATCATGGAGTCCAACTTATCACCCAACACCATCTAATCAACTAAACCATGGCACCAAGCAACCCATCCAGTCTCTTCCTAAACATGTCCAGTGATGGTGACTCCACCACCTGCCTGAGCAGCACATTCCAATGGCCAATCTCTCTTGGTGGGGAGAATTTCTTCCTCACCTCCTGCCTAAACCTCCCCTGGCGCAGCCTGAGACTGTGTCCTCTTGTTCTGGTGCTGGTTGCCTGGGAGAAGAGACCAACCCCCACCTGGCTACAACCTCCCTTCAGGTAGTTGTAGAGAGCAAGAAGGTCTCCCCTGAGCCTCCTCTTCTCCAGGCTAAGCAACCCCAGCTCCCTCAGCCTCTCCTCACAGGGCTGTGCTCCAAACCCCTCCCCAGCTCTGTCTCTGGACCCATTCTGCAGTGGTTGATATTCTTTTATCAAGGTCCAGCAGTGCTGCAGGAGCCATTAGGTACCAGGCAGCTTTAATGCAAGGATGGGAGAAGCAACTCTTTGCAGGTTGTGCCCCAGAAATGTGCTGTGAGAAAAATAAGCTCTTATCTGTGGGATGGCTGATAATCTTAGAGACTTTAAGACTGGGGTAGGGAAGGACCTTGAGAAGTCCATCAGCCAATCTTCTTGCATCAGGGGATTAGTTAGACATGTTTCACTCTGGGGAGATGTTTATCTACCTTGTTTTTCACATCTCCTTGTGATGGAGATTTCCCTTCTCTGCAGAACAAACATTTACTGAACAAGGAGCTGGGGGGCTGGGCTCTCCTGTTCCCCTTTGAGGGGGGTGCACCATAACCTGTGTAAAACTCCATTTAGGGGTCCCTGTGGCTCAGCTGCTTGTGGAACTCAGGGTGCCTCATTCTACATGGACACTGGGCTGCACAGTGGCCAGATTTATCCCCCCAAATTCAGTATTATTTATCAATACTCTCACCCAGGATGAAGCAGAATGTTCCTCACAGCTTAGCTGCTTAGCTGCTTAGAGAACACAGCCTCAAGCTGTGCCAGGGGAAGTTTAGGCTGGAGGTGAGGAGAAAGTTCTTCACTGAGAGAGTTGTTAGCCATTGGAATGTGCTGCCCAGGGAGGTGGTGGAGTCACCATCCCTGGAGGTGTTCAAGAGGGCATTGGAGTTGGCACTTGAAGCCATGGTTTAGTAGTCCTGAGGTCTAGGGTGACAGGTTGGACTTGATGATCTTTGAGGTCTTTTCCAACCTTATTGATTATATGCTTCTATGCTTCTCTTGTCTGCTGGGCACATGGAAGGCTGTCTGCAGGGCTGCACTGCTGTAGGTGGAGAGGAGAAATGTGGGAATCAGGCAGGTGATCCCATGCATGTGTTTTACCAAGAAGCTTTACATACAAGACCTCTATGTCTTACCTAATGAATGCAGTTCAGGGCAGAGTTGCCTGCAGTGAGGATAGATCCTTCTGTGAAAAACATGAGAGCAGTTCTCAGTGCTGATCAGAAGCATAAACTCTTAATGATATTTTAAGGAAGAAATAGACAGTATCATAGTATCAGTCAGGGTTGGAAGGGAGCACAAGGATCAGCTAGTTCCAACCCCCCTGCCATGGGCAGGGACACCCCACACTACATCAGGCTGGCCAGAGCCTCATCCAGCCTGCTCTTAAACAGGGGCCTCAACCACCTCCCTGGACAACCCATTCCAGGGCTTCACCACTCTCATGGGGAAGAACTTCCTCCTCACCTCCAGCCTGAATCTCCCCACCTCCAGCTTCATTCCATTCCCCCTAGTCCTGGGGGCCACAATGAGGTCACCTGGGAGCCTTCTCTTCTCCAGACTGAACAGCCCCAACTCCTTCAGTCTGTCCTCACAGGAGAGGTGCTCCAGCCCTCTGCTCATCCTTGTGGCCCTTCTCTGGACACCTTCCAGCACCTCCACATCCCTCTTGGAATAGGGGCTCCAGAACTGGAGGCAGGACTCCAGGTGGGGTCTCACCAGAGCTGAGCACCTGTGCTGGATTCTGTGGTCCTGCTTTGGTAGGGGGGTTGGACTTGATGATCTTTGGAGGTCCCTTCCAACTCCTAACATCCTGTGAGCCTGTGAGCCTGTGAGCAGAAGGGCAGAATCACCTCCCTTGCCCTACTGGCCTCACTTCCCCTGCTGCAGCCCAGGATCTGATTGGCTTTACGGGCTGCAAGTGCACACTGAGAGCTCCTGGTGAGCTTCTCCTCCCCCAGCACCCCCAAGTCTCTCTCCTCAGGGCTGCTTTCCAGCCAGTCACTGCCCAGCCTGGATTTGTGCCTGGGATTGCCTCCACCCAGATGCAGGACCCTGCCCTTGGTCTTGTTGAGCCTCCTGAGGTTGGCTTGTGCCCACCTCTCCAGCCTGTCCAGGTCCTCTGGATGGCCTCCGTGAATTCATATATGTGTGTGTACACACACACACATTCTATACAGAACTGCTGTGTGCTCAAGTGTTAAATGCCAAATGCACTTCTGGCCTCTCAGTGGCAAAAGGGTATGATAAAAGTAGTAAGAGTACCAAGAAGAGAGGCAAGGAGCAAGAGAATAAGCTGGAACAGGGCACACCAGCTGTTTTGATCTGGGCTGGTGGCTATGATGGTGGTCTTGGAAATTAGTAGCAACACTGGGAAAATGAAAAAGCACATTAATTATTCACTGCCTCTCAGTGTAGAAGAACTATGGGGACAGCAAGAAGATGATGAGTTCAGAGGTTCAGGAAAGAATGGAATGGAATGGAATGGAATGGAATGGAATGGAATGGAATGGTATGGAATGGAATGGAATAGAATAGAATAGAATAGAATAGAATAAGAATAGGAATAGAATAGAACAGAGCAGAACAGAATTAGAAGAGAATAGAACAAAATAGAATAGAATAGAAGTGAAGTGAATTGAATTGAATTGGATTGAATTGAATTGAATTGAATTGAATTGAATTGAATTGAATTGAATTGAATTGAATTGAATGGAATTAACCAGCTTGGAAAAGACCTTTGAGATCATCAAGTCCAACCTATCACCCAACACCATCTCATCAACTAAACCATGGCACCAAGTGCCTCATCCAGTCTCTTCCTAAACACCTCCAGGGATGGTGACTCCACCACCTCCCTGGGCAGCACATTCCAATGGCCAATCTCTCTTTCTGGGAAGACTTTCTTCCTAACATCCAGCCTAAACCTCCCCTGGCACAGCTTGAGACTGTGTCCTCTTGTTCTGGTGCTGGTTGCCTGGGAGAAGAGACCAACCCCCACCTGGCTACAGCCTCCCTTCAGGGAGTTGTAGAGAGCAAGAAGGTCTCCCCTGAGCCTCCTCTTCTCCAGGCTAAGCAACCCCAGCTCCCTCAGCCTCTCCTCACAGGGCTGTGCTCCAAACCCCTCCCCAGCTTTGTTGCCCTTCTCTGGACTCATTCCAGCAACTCAACATCTTTCCTAGAGTGATACCAAAGAAGGGTCCTTGTAACACCCTGCGTATGGCTACCCTGTGGTAGTTATTACTGCTGAAGGCTGCTGTGGGTGCCAGAAGTTAAGATTATTGCAAAAGCAATTAGGAGGGGTCATGGAAAAAGTGCAGGGAGGGCTGTGAAGCACTTCTGGCTCAGGAAGAAGCCCTTTGGCCAAGAGCTGCTGGAGGCTGGGAAATTTCACACTAAAATGTTGCTTTCCTCTGCATATGTTTGTAGGTTTTGTGGTAGGAAAGGATTTGGCAGAGATCTCCTGTGTCCCTGAATCCCCTGTGTTGACTCATTAATCATGCTCAGATTTGGGGTGGGACATTTCCAGGAAGGAAGAAGGAGCAAGAAGTTTCCAAGGGGGCTCAGACAGTCATCTCTGGCAGTTTCTCTGGCCTGAAATAACCCTTGGCAAGCTGTGGGGGCCATGCTGAGGTGAGGGATGATCCCTGCCCACTCTGCCTCACCAGCTCCCTGCTATGCTAATTGCATTAGCTGATGCCCTGAGGATTTTTCCTCCTCTGGTTTTGCTGTCTCAGTTCTGACCTGGTTCTGACATTTGAAAGCTCAAGTAATTGAAAGATCAAGACCTCTGCTATGTGTCAGATGGTTTAGCTGCCATCAGATTCCTTACTCTGTAATGACTGTGCCCAAATGGCCAGCCAAGGTGGCATTCAATATCCCTGAGTAAGGGAAGGATTACAGAGGTGCTGTGAGGTCAGGCTGCTGTGCTTCAGCCAGGCCAAGGAATCACAATCCACCCTCTGCAGTCTTTAGAGCAGTCACAGGCCCTCCTCTAGCTCCTTCATGTGTGAGTTGTTCTGGAATGTGGTCTAGTCCTGTGATCCTCTACCTGTGACTCACTGGGCCTTAAATGACAGAGGACATCCCACCTGGGGCATCCTGGCATCTCTGCACACCTCAACCCACTTTTACATGTGTACAGGCAAGCAAAGAATGGGGTCAGAGTGGCTGGGGAGCAGCCAGACACAAAGGGACCTGGGGGTACTGGTTGATAGCAGCCTGAACAGGAGCCAGCAGTGTGCCCAGGTGGCCAAGAAGGCCAATGGCATCCTGGCCTGTAGCAGGAATAGTGTGGCCAGCAGGAGCAGGGAAGTCTTCCTCCCCCTGTGCTCAGCACTGGTCAGGCCACACCTTGAGTCCTGTGTCCAGTTCTGGGCTCCTCAGTTTAGGAAGGATGTTGAGTGGCTGGAAGGTGTCCAGAGAAGGGCAACAAAGCTGGGGAGGGGTTTGGAGCACAGCCCTGTGAGGAGAGGCTGAGGGAGCTGGGGTTGCTTAGCCTGGAGAAGAGGAGGCTCAGGGGAGACCTTCTTGCTCTCTACAGCTCCCTGAAGGGAGGTTGCAGCCAGGTGGGGGTTGGTCTCTTCTCCCAGGCAGCCAGCACCACAACAAGAGGACACAGTCTCCAGCTGTGCCAGGGGAGGCTTAGGCTGGATGTCAGGAAGAAATTCTTCCCAGGAAGAGAGATTGGCCATTGGAATGTGCTGCCTTGGGAGGTGGTGGAGTCACCATCCCTTGGGGTGTTCAAGAAGGGACTGGACATGGCACTTGGTGCCATGGTTTAGTTAGTCCTGAGGCGTTGGGTGACAGGTTGGACTTGATGATCTCTGAGGTCTTTTCCAACCTTATTGATTCTATGATTCCATTCTGAAAGCAGAGAAAAGAAGGAGGCTTGGGGGTGTGTGCTCTTAGAGCAGAAAAAAAACCCCACACAAATTATTCTCCACTGGGAACAGCCTGAATATGGAAATCATGCCACAGATGCACTATGCTGAGCATCAGAAATCAGGAGATTATTCTGCTTGTCTTCTTGCTGTGTTTCCTCACCATTCATCAATGGGTTTGTGCTGAACATCTGACAGATAAGCTGAGGAGCTGATTTTGGATGCAGTGGGTGTTGCAGGCACATGGGGAGAGCGTGCAGGGTATGGAGGGCTGCTGCTGCTGCCCAGAGCCATGGTCAGCCCTTAAAGAGCAGGGCAGAAACTGGCCTCTGCTGCCAAACTCCTCTGCATCAAGGCCAATGGAGTGAAGCCCAGCCAGGCACTTAAGAGAGATGTCACAGAAATGGGGACAGGTTTTACTTCTTTCTATTAATCTGAGTTCATTATCCACTCCTTTGGATTTCTGCTGTCAGCCATTGCTGAGGATGTAGCCAGGCAGAGGTTGGTCTCTTCTCCCAGGTAACCAGCACCAGAACAAGAGGACACAGTCTCAAGCTGTGCCAGGGGAGGTTTAGGCTGGAGGTTAGGAAGAAGTTCTTCCCAGAAAGAGAGATTGCCCATTGGAATGTGCTGCCTGGGGAGGTGGTGGAGTCACCATCACTGGAGGTGTTCAGGAGGATACTTGATGGGGTGCTTGGTGCCATGGGTTAGCTGTTTGGGTGGGTTGGATTGGTTGATAGGTTGGACACGATGATCTTGAAGGTCTCTTCCACCCTGGTCTCGTCTCGTCTCTTCTCTTCTCTTCTCTTCTCTTCTCTTCTCTTCTCTTCTCTTCTCTTCTCTTCTCTTCTCTTCTCTTCTCTTCTCTTCTCTTCTCTTCTCTTCTCTTCTTCTCTTCTCTTCTTCTCTCTCTCTCCTCTTCTCTCTCTCTCTCTCTCTTCTCTTCTCTCTCTCTTCTCTTCTCTTCTCTTCCTCTCTCCCTCTTCTCTTCTCTTCCTCTTCTCTCTCTTCTCTCTTCTCTTCTCTTCTCTCTCTCTCTCTCTCTCTCTTCTCTCTCTTCTCCTCTCTCCTCTCTCTTCTCTCTCTTCTCTTCTCCTCTCCTCTCCCTCTTCTCTCCTCTTCTCCTCTCCTCTCCCTCCCCTCCTCTCCTCTCCTCTCCTCCTCTCCTCCTCCCTCCCTCCCTCCCCCTCCTCCTCCCCTCTCCTCTCCTCTCCTCTCCTCTCCTCTCCCTCCCTCTCCTCCTCTCCCTCTGAACCTCTCCCTCCAAACCTCTCCGAACCTCTCTGAACCTCTCCTCTCCTCTCTGAACCTCTCCTCTCTGAACCTCTCTGAACCTCTCTGAACCTCTCCTCTCTTCTCCTCTCTCTATTCTATTGTAAAGACTTGGCTGTTATCCAAACCCAGCACTCATGTGCTTCATGTAACAATACAGAGAGAGAAAAAGTGCAAATTCTCTATTAGTTCCTTGACAGCTCTGGTGCTGCTGAACACAAAAAGCACTGTTTCACCTTCTACAGGCAGTCCTGATTTCGAATCATAGAATCAACAAGGTTGGGAAAGACCTCAGAGATCATCAAGTCCAACCTAGCACCCAATAACCAAACCATGGCTTCAAGTGCCACGTCCAGTCCCCTCTTGAGCACCTCCAGGGATGGTGACTCCACCACCTCCCTGGGCAGCACATTCCAATGGCCAATCTCTCTTTCTGGGAAGAACTTTCTCCTCACCTCCAGCCTAAACCTCCCCTGGCACAGCTTGAGACTGTGTCCTCTTGTTCTGGTGCTGCTTGCCTGGGAGAAGAGACCAACCCCCACCTGGCTACAACCTCCCTTCAGGTAGTTGTAGACAGCATGGTCTCCCCTGAGCATCCTCTTGGGCTCTATAGATGCTTCCAATTGCTCAATATGGGCTCCATAGGCCTCTATAGAGGCTCCTAGGGCTCTATAGATGCTCCCATTGGCTCAGTATAGGCTCCATAGACCTCTATAGAGGCTCCTAGGGCTCTATAGATGCTCCCATTGGATCAGTATGGGCTCCATAGGCCTCTATAGAGGCTCCTAGGGCTCCATAGATGCTCCCTTTGGCTCAATATGGGCTCCATAGGCCTCTATAGAGGCTCCTAGGGCTCCATAGATGCTCCCTTTGGCTCAATATGGGCTCCATAGGCTTCTATAGAGGCTCCTAGGGCTCCATAGATGCTCCCATTGGCTCAGTATGGGCTCCATAGGCCTCTATAGAGGCTTCTAGGGCTCTATAGATGCTCCAATTGGTTCAATATGGGCTCCATAGGCCTCTATAGAGGCTCCTAGGGCTCTATAGATGCTCCCATTGGTTCAATATGGGCTCCATAGGCCTCTATAGAGGCTCCTAGGGCTCCATAGATGCTCCCATTGGCTCAATATGGGCTCCATAGGCCTCTATAGAGGCTCCTAGGGCTCTATAGATGCTCCAATTGGCTCAATATGGGCTCCATAGGCCTCTATAGAGGCTCCTAGGGCTCCATAGATGCTCCCTTTGGCTCAATATGGGCTTCATAGGCCTCTATAGAGGCTCCTAGGGCTCCATAGATGCTCCCATTGGCTCAATATGGGCTCCATAGGCCTCTATAGAGGCTCCTAGGGCTCTATAGATGCTCCCATTGGTTCAATATGGGCTCCATAGGCCTCTAGAGAGGCTCCTAGGGCTCCATAGATGCTCCCTTTGGCTCAATATGGGCTCCATAGGCCTCTATAGAGGCTCCCATGGTCTCCATATATGCTTCCATTAGCTCAGTATGGGCTCCATAGGCCTCTGTAGAGGCTCCCATGGGCTCCATAGTGCTCCCATTGGCTCAATATGGGCTCCATAGGCCTCTAGAGAGGCTCAATATGGGCTCCATAGGCCTCTAGAGAGGCTCCCATGGGCTCCATAGATGCTCCCATTGGCTCAATATGGGCTCCATAGGCCTCTAGAGAGGCTCAATATGGGCTCCATAGGCCTCTAGAGAGGCTCCCAAGGTCTATCTAGATGCTCCCATGGTTTATATAGGCTCCATAGGCCTCTAGAGAGGCCTCACGGGTCTATAGAGTCTCCATAAGGCTCTATAGAGGCACCATAGGCAGGGGGTTTGGAACTAGATGATCCTTGTGGACCCTTCCAGCCCTGACTGGTTCTATGATACTATGATAAGATCTGCAAAATATATGCACAATTCTCTCATGCTTTGCCACTTCTTTCCCAGTCCTTGCTCTGCAAGGGATTGCATCTGAGTGTTTCTAAACTAAGAAAGGGGGCAGAGAGGATTATTGCAGTGTATGAACACAGTTGGCATAATATTTTAGCTGATGCATCATCATTGCTGCCACTGATACTGTTAATGAACCTGCTGAATGTCTTGCATGCATTAAGGCATGGGAAGTTTGTGTGCTGCAGGCAAGATTCATGTTAACAAATGTTTGTGATTCATTTACACTTGGTAAAACACAGCCCTGGGTTACTGAAAGCCATGCTGCCTGTGCCACAGGAGCTTATGCACTCCCTAGAGTTACATGAGCAGCTGCAGTTTGCACTGCCCTTCTTAGTTCTCCTGTGATTGCACACTTACTTTGCAAGTGTTGTGTTTAGAATCATGGAATTGTCAGGGTTGGAAGGGACCTCAAGGATCAGCCAGTCCCAACCCCTCTGCCATGGGCAGGGACACCCCACACTAGATCAGGCTGCCCAGAGCCTCAGCCAGCCTGGGCTTAAACACCTCCAGGGATGGGGCCCCAGCCACCTCCCTGGACAACCCATTCCAGGGCTTCACCACTCTCATGGGGAAGAACTTCCTCCTCACCTCCAGCCTCAATCTCCCTGCCTCCAGCTTCATTCCATTCCCCTAGTCCTAGCACTCCCTGAGATCCTGAGCAGTCCCTCCCCAGCCTTCCTGTAGCCCCCTTCAGATACTGGAAGGCCACAAGGAGAGCCTTCCTGGGAGCCTTCTCTTCTGCAGACTGAACAGCCCCAACTCCTTCAGTCTGTCCTCACAGGAGAGGTGCTCCAGCCCTCTGCTCATCGTCCTGGCCCTTCTCTGGACACCTTCCAGCACCTCCACATCCCTCTTGCAATAGGGGCTCCAGAACTGGAGGCAGGACTCCAGGTGGGGTCTCCCCAGAGCTGAGCAGAGGGGGAGAATCACCTCCCTTGACCTGCTGGCCACACTTCTCCTGATGCAGCCCAGGATCTGATTGGCTTTGTGGGCTGCAAGTGCACACTGAGAGCTCCTGTTGAGCTTCTCCTCCCCCAGCACCCCCAGGTCCTTTTCTTCAGGGCTGCTCTCAAACCAGTCACTGCTTAGCTTGTATTAGTGCCTAGGATTGCCTTGACCCAGATGCAGGACCCTGCATTTGGTCTTGCTGAACCTCGTGGGCTTGAGCCCACCTCTCCAGCCTCTTTGTGTTGCTCACAGTAAGTCAGACATGAAACCATTAATTATATTAATTAATTATAGAATAGGAGTAGAATTAGAATAGAATAGAATAGAATAGAATAGAATAGAATAGAATAGAATAGAATAGAATAGAATAGGACTAGAATAGAGAGGAGAGGAGAGGAGAGGAGAGGAGAGGAGAGGAGAGGAGAGGAGAGGAGAGGGGAGGAGAGGAGAGGAGGAGAGGAGAGGAGAGGGGAGGAGAGGAGAGGAGAGGAGAGGAGAGGAGAGGAGAGGAGAGGAGAGGAGAGGAGAGGGAGAGGAGAGGAGAGGAGAGGAGAGGAGAGGAGAGGAGAGGAGAGGAGAGGAGAGGAGAGGAGAGGGAGAGGAGAGGAGAGGAGAGGAGAGGGAGAGGAGAGGGAGAGGGAGAGGGAGAGGAGAGGAGAGGGAGAGGAGAGGAGAGGAGAGGAGAGGAGAGGAGAGGAGAGGAGAGGAGAGGAGAGGAGAGGAGAGGGAGAGGAGAGGAGAGGAGAGGAGAGGAGAGGAGAGGAGAGGAGAGGAGAGACCTTCAAGATCATGGAATCCAACCCATCACCCAACACCATCTAATCAACTAAACCATGGCACCAAGTGCCTCATCCAGTCTCTAAAGTGTACAGCAGAAGCAAAAGACTTGCTTGCTAATACCCCAGCACAGAATGACCCCACAGTAAGGTCACACTGCTTGCACTGGCTCCTGTCCATGGTTAGAAGAGGTCTCTGGGAGCTGGTTTTGGAAGCTGGCACAAACTGACTCTGTCATGTGCTCCTCGGGGAAAAGTTCAGACATTTCAATCTGGGCTCAAAAAAAGAGGCAGCAAAGCTGAGATGCAGTTCTGAGAAAGGAGATTTATTAGATAGTTTTACAGATCCCCTGGAGCTCCTGTCTGCCCCTTTGGCTGTACCTTTCCGAGCTCAGGTTTGCAAGCACCTCCTCTTCAAGGATCAGGTCAGGCTGGGAGTGGGGTTTCATAGTTTATAGTTTCATAGTTTCATTCAAGGTTGGAAGGGACCACAAGGATCATCTAGTTCCAACCCCCCTGCCATGGGCAGGGACACCCCACACTAGATCAGGCTGCCCAGAGCCTCAGCCAGCCTGGGCTTAAACACCTCCAGGGACAGGGCCTCGACCACCTCCCTGGACAACCCATTGCAGGGCTTCACCACTCTCATGGGGAAGAACTTCCTCCTCACATCCAGCCTCAATCTCCCCACCTCCAGCTTCATTCCATTCCCCCTAGTCCTAGCACTACCTGAGATCCTGAGCAGTCCCTCCCCAGCCTTCTTGTAGCCCCCTTCAGATACTAGAAGGCCACAATGAGGTCACCTGGGAGCCTTCTCTTCTGCAGACTGAACAGCCCCAACTCCTTCAGTCTGTCCTCATAGGAGAGGTGCTCCAGCCCTCTGATCATCCTCCTGGCCCTTCTCTGGACACCTTCCAGCACCTCCACATCCCTCTTGTAATAGGGGCTCCAGAACTGGAGGCAGGACTCCAGGTGGGGTCTCCCCAGAGCTGAGCAGAGGGGGAGAATCACCTCCCTTGCCCTGCTGGCCACACTTCTCCTGATGCAGCCCAGGATCTGATTGGCTTTGTGGGCTGCAAGTGCACACTGAGAGGTCCTGGTGAGCTTCTCCTCCATCAGCACCCCCAAGTCTCTCTCCTCAGGGCTGCTTTCCAGCCAGTCCCTGCCCAGCCTGGATTTGTGCCTGGGATTGCCTCCACCCAGCTGCAGGACCCTGCACTTGGTCTTGTTGCACCTGATGAGGTTGGCTTGTGCCCACCTCTCCAGCTGCCAGGCTTTCAGCAGGGGATGGAAACGTGTTTGCTCTTCTTTATCTTGCATCCACTAGTGCTCAAATTGGCATAATTTCTCCCAGCTGCTGCTTATTAAGCTGCAGTGCCATGCTGGACAAAAGCCTCTGTGAAGCAATTGTGACTGATCTTTATTTGGCAAGCAATCAGAGGACAAGGACCTAGTACTCAGAATGCCTCTAGAGGCTGGAAGGTATTGTGCAGTAGTGAAAAACCTTCTGGAGTGCTGTGCTCTCTGAGAATCTTTAACAGCCCTTCATTTTGCTCATTCAAATTACATCAAATCTCCACACAGGATTTGTGACCTCAGTAGGAAGGCTCAGAAATGAAGATAAATCAATGTCCCAGGACCTGCTGAAAGACTGCAAGCCCTTCAGAAAGTTATGTCTGGATTGCAGGTTGACTCAAATTGCCTTGCTGGGAACTCTCTCATCCACTCAAAGCCCAGAACTGTCCTCTGTTCCTTCAGCCCTTAGGCATGAAAAACAATTAACATGGTCCTCTTATAGCCCCACAACTGGGACTCAATAAAGAACCTTTTTTGCCCAGGGAGGTGGCAGAGTCACCATCACTGGAGGTGTCTAAGATGCAATTGGGTGAGGTGCTTGGTGCCATGGTTTAGTTGATCAGATGATGTTGGGTGAGAGGTTGGACACAATGATCTCTAAGGTCTCTTCCAACGTGGTTAATTTTTCTTCTTCTCTTCTTCTCTCTTCTCTTCTCTTCTCTTCTCTTCTCTTCTCTTCTCTTCTCTTCTCTTCTCTTCTCTTCTCTTCTCTTCTCTTCTCTTCTCTTCTCTTCTCTTCTCTTCTCTTCTCTTCTCCCTCTCCCTCTCCCTCTCCCTCTCCCTCTCCCTCTCCCTCTCCCTCTCCCTCTCCCTCTCCCTCTCCCTCTCCCTCTCCCTCTCCCTCTCCCTCTCCCTCTCCCTCTCCCTCTCCCTCTTCTTCTCCCTCTCCTCAAAGGGAAGAATTGTTATGGTACAGTTCCTCTTATTCCAGATATTTCCCCATTGGATTTACTTAGCATAATCCTTTGTTTTCCTTTTTAAACCCAGTAGTGATTTTCTTCTTTCTACTTTTCTGCTTGAAAGCTGTAGTTAAAATCTAAAGGCATAGCCTAAAACCACCACAAGTGCAAACACAGAAGATGATAGAATCATAGACTCAGCAAGTTTGGAAAAGACCTCAGAGATCATCAAGTCCAACCTAGCACCCAACACCTCAGGACTAACTAAACCATGGCTTCAAGTGCCACCTCCAAGCCCCTCTTGAACACCTCCAGTGATGGTGACTCCACCACCTCCCTGGGCAGCACATTCCAATGGACAATCTCTCTTTCTGGGAAGAACTTCTTCCTAACATCCAGCCTCAACCTCCCCTGGCACAGCCTGAGACTGTGTCCTCTTGTTCTGGTGCTGGGTGCCTGGGAGAAGAGACCAACCCCCACCTGGCTACAACCTCCCTTCAGGTAGCTGTAGAGAGCAAGGTCTCCCCTGAGCCTCCTCTTCTCCAGGCTAAGCAACCCCAGCTCTCTCAGCCTCTCCTCACAGGGCTGCACTCAAGGCCTCTCCCCAGCCTTGTTGCCCTTCTCTGGACACATTCAAGTCTCTCAATATCCTTCTTAAACTGCGGGGCCCAGAACTGGACACAGGACTCAAGGTGTGGCCTAACCAGTGCTGAGTCCAGGGGCAAAATGACTTCCTTGCTCCTGCTGGCCACACTATTTCTGATGCAGGCCAGGATGCCATTGGCCTTCTTGGCCACCTGGGCACACTGCTGGCTTATGTTCAGCTGGCTGAGAAGGCTGTGCCAGGGCAGGGAGCAGCTGACTCTGTGTGCCAGACTTGCTTTCGTCATGCATTGAACTGGACCTGAGCAAAGCAAATGAATGACGTGGCTAAGCATTATGAAAGCTTCCAAGGGGCAATGGAAAGTCACCCAGAGCTGCAACTAGAGAGAAATGAGAGCGTGGTTTGAATAGCCACCTGGGCTAACTGTTCAGTTTAGCAGTAGGACACCAGGCAGAAGTGTTGTGGTCGTTTTAGGCTGTACCTAGAAAGTTTACCACAGATCTTGAACAGAAAGTGGTAGAATGCAGAAAATTACTGTTGGATGTAGAAAGGAAACTAATGATCATAGTATCATAGTATCAGTCAGGGTTGGAAGGGACCACAAGGATCATCTAGTTCCAACCCCCCTGCCATGGGCAGGGACACCCCACACTACATCAGCCTGGCCACAGCCTCAGCCAGCCTGGCCTTAAACACCTCCAGGGATGGGGCCTCAACCACCTCCCTGGACAACCCATTCCAGGGCTTCACCACTCTCATGGGGAAGAACTTCCTCCTCACCTCCAGCCTCAATCTCCCCACCTCCAGCTTCATTCCATTCCCCCTAGTCCTATCACTACCTGAGATCCTGAGCAGTCCCTCCCCAGCCTTCTTGGAGGCCCCCTTCAGATACTGGAAGGCCACAATGTGGTCACCTGGGAGCCTTCTCTTCTGCAGACTGAACAGCCCCAACTCCTTCAGTCTGTCCTCACAGGAGAGGTGCTCCAGCCCTCTGCTCATCCTCGTGGCCCTTCTCTGGACACCTTCCAGCACCTCCACATCCCTCTTGCAATAGGGGCTCCAGAACTGGAGGCAGTACTCCAGGTGGGGTCTCAGCAGAGCTGAGCAGAGGGGGAGAATCACCTCCCTTGCCCTGCTGGCCACACTTCTCCTGCTGCAGCCCAGGATCTGATTGGCTTTGAGGGCTGCAAGTGCACACTGAGAGCTCCTGGTGAGCTTCTCCTCCCCCAGCACCCCCAAGTCTCTCTCCTCAGGGCTGCTTTCCAGCCAGTCACTGCCCAAGGTCTAATTAATCCCATTGGTCTGATAGCTAACATGTTGGGTAAAGTAACTCTCTTTTTGGCTTCTTAGCTCTAGCAGATGCTAGCTACTGCTTCTGCTATCTTGCTGACCTTGGATGCATTTCTTTGTTGTGGCTAAGTACTAACAAGTGACTCTCTGCTTTTCTCCTTTCTTCTCTTTTCCTGTGTACAGGAGGGAAGGGAGCAGGGAGGGGGAAGGGAGCAGGGAGGGGAAAGCTGTTGGTAGCCCCTGCTTTTGTCCAGAGGGGTTCTTGGGTTGTTTGTTAATTGCAAACATATGTAAAGGTTGTATATTCTGTACACATTCATTGCATTCCATAACTCTGGATTGGAGTTGTGCTTGTAAATGCAGCTTCATTTGCTTTCAACTGAGCTGCTCTGGCAATTTAGGATAGGATAGGATAGGATAGGATAGGATAGGATAGGATAGGATAGGATAGGATAGGATAGAATGGAATAGAATAGAAATGAATGGAATGGAATGGAATGGAATGGAATGGAATGGAATGGAATGGGATAAGATAGGATAGGATAGGATAGGATAGGATAGGATAGGATAGGATAGGATAAGATAGGATAGGATAGGATAGAACTGAATGGAATGGAATGGAATGGGATAGGATAGGATAGGATAGGATAGGATAGGATAGGATAGGATAGGATAGGATAGAATTAACCAGGTTGGAAAAGACCTTTGACATCATCAAGTCCAACCCATTACCCAACACCATCTCATCAACTAAACCATGGCAGCAAGCACCCCATCCAGTCCCTTCCTAAACACCTCCAGGGATGGTGACTCCACCACCTCCCTGGGCAGCACATTCCAATGGCAAATCACTCTGTGATGAACTTTCTCCTCACCTCCAGCCTAAACCTCCCCTGGTGCAGCTTGAGACTGTGTCCTCTTGTTCTGGTGCTGCTTGCCTGGGAGAAGAGACCAACCCCCACCTGCCTACAACCTCCCTTCAGGGAGTTGTAGAGAACAAGGAGGTCTCCCCTGAGCCTCCTCCTCTCCAGGCTAAGCAACCCCAGCTCCCTCAGCCTCACCTCATAGGGCTTTCATGTTGGGAGGGTGATTTCAACCCACCCTAGGGGTCTTCCTTACATCAGAGAGCAGAAGAGAAACAATTTTCCTTTATCATTAGCAGTGAAAACAGTGACACAGGAATGAATGCACAAAGAGCAGAGCTCTGTCTGGGGGTGACACTCTTTTGTTTTAAAAAAGAGAGACACAAAGTATGTGTGAGGAAAAGTCAGGAGCAGGAAGGTTAAGGGCCTGGGAACTCATCGATTCAGCTGCAGCACGACACAGCCAGCTGGCTTTCGGACAGAACTGTTGTAAGACTATGCAACTGCTAGCACACCAGGAGCACATGAAACATCCTGTGAGCACCAAAGTCAACTGCTGTTTCAGCACTGATGTCAGGCTCAGGGCAGCTTGCCAAAAGCAGACACAGTATCACAGAATCACAGTATGACTAAGGTTGGAAGAGACCTCAAGGATCATCGAGTCCAACCTGTCACCACAGACCTCATGACTAGACCATGGCACCAAGTGCCACATCCAATCCAATCTTGAACACCTCGAGGGATGGGGACTCCACCACCTCCCTGGGCAGCACATTCCAATGACAAATGATTCGCTCGGTGAAGAACTTTCTCCTCATCTCGGGTCTAAACCTCCCCTGGAGCAGCTTGAGACTGTGTCCTCTTGTTCTGGTGCTGGTTGCCTGGCAGAAGAGACCAACCCCTTCCTGGCTACAACCTCCCTTCAGGGAGTTGTAGACAGCAATAAGGTCTCCCCTGAGCCTCTTCTTCTCCAGGCTAAACAACCCCAGCTCCCTCAGCCTCTCCTCACAGGGCTGTGCTCAAGGCCTTGCCCCAGCCTTGTTGCCCTTCTCTGGGCACGTTCAAGTGTCTCAATGTCCTGCTTAAACTGAGGGGCCCAGAACTGGACACAGGACTCAAGGTGTGGCCTAAGCAATGCAGTGTACAGGGGCACAATGTCTTCCCTGCTCCTGCTGGCCACACTATTCCTAATGCAGGCCAGGATACCACTGGCCTTCTTGGCCACCTGGGCACACTGCTGGTTCATGTTCAGGCAGTTGTCAATCAGCACCCCCAGGTCCCTCTCTGTTTGGCAGCTCTCAGCCACTCTGCCCCCAGCCTGTAGCTCTGCGTGGGGTTGCTGTGGCCAAAGTGCAGCACCTGGCACTTGGACTTGTTGAATGCCATCCCATTGGACTCTGCCCATCTGTCCAGCCTGTCGAGGTCCCTCTGCAGAGCCTTTCCACCCTCTAACTGACCAACATGTGCTCCCAACTTGGTGTCATCTGCAAACTTGCTGATGACTGACTCGACTCCCTCATCCAAATCATCAATGAAGATGTTAAAGAGCACAGGGCCCAGCACTGATCCCTGGGGGATGCCACTACTGACTGGCCACCAGCTGGATGTGGCACCATTCACCACCACTCTCTAGGCTCAGCCCTCCAGCCAGTTCCTAACCCAGCACAGAGTGTTGTGGTCCAAGCCAGGAGCTGACTGTGATCCTGTGATCCTGTGATCCTGTGATCCTGTGATACTGTGACTCAATGATCTCACAGTATCACCAAAGTTGGAAGAGACCTCAAAGATCATGGAGTCCAACCTGTCACCACAGACCTCATGACTAGACCATGGCACCAAGTGCCACATCCAATCCCCTCTCGAACACCTCCAGGGATGGTGACTCCACCACCACCCTAGGCCGCACATTCCAATGCCTAACAACTCTCTCTGTGAGGAACTTTCCCCTCATGCCGAGCCTAAACTTCCCCTGGCGCAGCTTGAGACTGTGTCCTCTTGTTCTGGTGCTGGTTGCCTGGGAGAAGAGACCAACCCCCACCTGGCTACAACCTCCCTTCAGGGAGTTGTAGAGAGCAATGAGGTCTCCTCTGAGCCTCCTCCAGGCTGAACAACCCCAGCTCCCTCAGCCTCTCCTCATAGGGTTTGTGCTCGAGGCCTCTCCCCAGCCTCATTGCCCTTCTCTGGACACATTCAACCTACATCTCTCCTGCTCCAGTTTCAAACCATTGCCCCATGTCCTATCACCACAGGCCCTTCTAAACAGTCCCTCCTCAGCTTTCCTGTAGGGCCCTACAGATACTGGAATGCAGCGCTGAGGTCTCCCCATAAATCTCTCTTAAATCTCATTAATTAAGACAGATCCCATACTCTTCAGAGTATTTTGAACTGTTGTCATTGATGCCCCTGGATGGTTGACCTCATCTTCCTCCTCAGATCCCTTCCAACCCCTAACATCCTGTGATCCTGTGATCTTGGAGTATGAATTGGGATTAAAACACGAGAACAGAGGTCACAAGTAACAAAAGTTAGCCCAAATGCCTCTGCATTCAGAAGTCCATGGCTGAGCACTAACAGGTGCTTAAAGGTGATCGAGTTCAAGCTGTAATGTTGCAGCCAGAACTGGTTTGCATGGGAGATAGAATCTGGCTGCCTGTGGAAGGAGCTGGCTGAACTCCAGGGGCAAGTCAAGGTCAAAGTGGAAGTACAGTCATTAAAGGAGGCAGAAATTTGGGCAGCTGGGAACCAGCAGTGCCTGCCCTGCCAAACCACCCAGAACTTGAATCACTGCATCTGGGTGGAGGCAATCCCAGGCACAAATCCAGGCTGGGCAGTGAGTGGCTGGAAAGCAGCCCTGAGGAGAGAGCCTTGGGGGTGCTGGGGGAGGAGAAGCTCAACAGGAGCTCTCAGTGTGCACTTGCAGCCCACAAAGCCAATCAGATCCTGGGCTGCAGGAGAAGTGTGGCCAGCAGGGCAAGGGAGGTGATTCTCCCCCTCTGCTCAGCTCTGGTGAGACCCCACCTGGAGTCCTGCCTCCAGTTCTGGAGCCCCTATTGCAAGAGGGATGTGGAGGTGCTGGAAGGTGTCCAGAGAAGGGCCAGGAGGATGATCAGAGGGCTGGAGCACCTCTGCTGTGAGGACAGACTGAAGGAGTTGGGGCTGTTCAGTCTGCAGAAGAGAAGGCTCCCAGGTGACCTCATTGTGGCCTTCCAGTATTTGAAGGGGGCCTCCAAGAAGGCTGGGGAGGGACTGCTCAGGTAGTGATAGGACTAGGGGGAATGGAACGAAGCTGGAGGTGGGGAGATTGAGGCTGGAGGTGAGGAGGAGGTTCTTCCCCATGAGAGTGGTGAAGCCCTGGAATGGGTTGTCCAGGGAGGTGGTTGAGGTCCTGTCCCTGGAGGTGTTTAAGCCCAGGCTGGATGAGGCTGTGGCCAGGCTGATGTAGTGTGGGGTGTCCCTGCCCATGGCAGGGAGGTTGGAACTGGATGATCCTTGTGCTCCCTTCCAACCCTGAATGATAATATGATACTATGAGACTTCAAATGATCTCTTCACAGTATCACAGTATCACTTTAGGTTGGAAAGGACCTCGAGGATCATCGAGTCCAACCTATCAGCACAGACCCCATGACTAGACCATGGCACCAAGTGCCAGGAAAGAAAGGAGCCATGCAAAGTATACCTCAGAGAAGCTCTTTCCCCATGTGGATGTAAAACCTGGGAAGCAGTAGGCAGCTGCTAGGAGTTTCAGGATGGGACCTGAGCAGGAGTGCCAATTCTGAGTAGCCACCTTCCCAGAGGCCTATCTGCACAGACAACTTTGCAACACTGCCCCTGGATCATGACCTCTGTGGGCTGCACATACTGTAACTGGCATGGGAAATTTCTGGGGAGGCCTGAGATGGGCTTGGTTGTGGCAAACTACTTGCAGTGCAGGAAGCATGTGCAGCACACTCAGACCCACATTTTTAAGCCTATAAATTCTATTGCCAGGTTCATGTAAAGTCACAGCTGGCTTCTTAAGGAGAGCTGGACAGGCATTATCCTCTACCTCCACCAGCCAGTAAGCTTAAACAGTCTCTCAGCTGCCAGCCTTGCCTGAGATTACTGAGAGGAGTGATACCACAGGGTGCTTTGGCCTTTCAGGGGTAAGGAGTGCCATGCACTTCAGAGGCAGCAGAGTGACAGCAGCAGCAGGGCTGTACCACAGGGCTACATCCTGCAAGCACATGGGAGTAGACCCTACAAAGAAAAGACTGGCAGCTCTTCAGTCAGAAAGTGCTGAGTTATCAGAACTGCCCTGCAACAAGGAATGGACTGATCAGTGCCACTTCTATAGGGGCTGACACCTGCCCTTCTGCATAGGCCTTGTGATCCAGTTCTGGGCCCCTCAATATAAGAAGGATATTGAGACACTTGAATGTGTCCGGAGAAGGGCAAGGAGGCTGGTGAGGGGTCTGGAGCACAGCCCTGTGAGGAGAGGCTGAGGGAGCTGGGGTTGCTTAGCCTGGAGAAGAGGAAGATCAGGGGAGACCTTGCTCTCTACAACTCCCTGAAGGGAGGTTGTAGCCAGGTGGGGGTTGGTCTCTTCTCCCAGGCAACCAGCACGAGAACAAGAGGACACAGTCTCCAGCTGTGCCAGGGGAGGTTTAGGCTGGACAAAAAGCTCAACAGGAGCTCTCAGTGTGCACTTGCAGACCACAAAGCCAATCAGATCCTGGGCTGCAGCAGGAGAAGTGTGGGCAGCAGGGCAAGGGAGGTGATTCTCCCCCTCTGCTCAGCTCTGCTGAGACCCCACCTGGAGTCCTGCCTCCAGTTCTGGAGCCCCTATTCCAAGAGGGATCTGGAGGTGCTGGAAGGTGTCCAGAGAAGGGCCATGAGGATGAGCAGAGGGCTGGAGCACCTCTCCTGTGAGGACAGACTGAAGGAGTTGGGGCTGTTCAGTCTGGAGAAGAGAAGGCTCCCAGGTGACCTCATTGTGGCCTTCCAGTATCTGAAGGGAGCTACAGGAAGGCTGGGGAGGGACTGCTCAGGATCTCAGGTAGTGCTAGGACTAGGGGGAATGGAATGAAGCTGGAGGTGGGGAGATTGAGGCTGGAGGTGAGGAGGAAGTTCTTCCCCATGAGAGTGGTGAAGCCCTGGAATGGGTTGTCCAGGGAGGTGGTTGGGGCCCTGTCCCTGGAGGTGTTTAAGCCCAGGCTGGATGAGGCTGTGGCCAGCCTGATGTAGTGCGGGGTGTCCCTGCCCATGGCAGGGGGGTTGGAACTGGATGATCCTTGTGATCCCTTCCAACCCTGATTGATACTATGATACTATGGTAAGAAGTTCTTCCCAGAAAGAGAGATTGGCCATTGGAATGTGCTGCCCAGGGAGGTGGTGGAGTCACCATCCCTGGAGGTGTCTGAAAAGGGACTGGACGTGGCACTTGGTGCCATGGTTTAGTTAGTCCTGAGGTGCTGGGTGCTAGGTTGGACTTGATGATCTCTGAGGCCTTTTCCAACCTTACTGATTCTATGATTCCTCCTCTGAGCAGGCAGCATTCTAGTGGCCACAGCTGATGTCCTGCACAGCACACTGTGACTTTTTCTGGAAGGGCACTGGCTGCACATTTACAAAGCAAGGTAAAGCTTACACAGGGAGTGGGAGATTTCAGGATGGGCAACACCAAGAAACGATGTTAGCCCTGCCCAAAACTGGGTAACAATAACAAACCACCTGAGGGACTTTAATATCTGTCAACTTCAAAGAGCAAAGCAGCTATTCAAACCCCCCCTGCCCCTTTCTGTTCCTCCACACAGAAGTTATCTGAGGTTCTTTCAATGTTTTAAGGAGGCTTAAGCCAGGTACTGGTGCCATGTTGCCAGGCAGCAGAGGGGGCTGCACAACTGGGAGCCGAGGGACAAAATCCATGTTGTTGTAGTTAATGATGAGTAGAAAGCCTGAGGGGTGAGTGACCTGTTCATTAAACCAGGAGCACTCAAATAACTGGCATACCAGTTCCCAGTCTTGTGGGGTGGGATTGCTCAGTGAAAAACATCACCCTGGCCAGCCAGGGGCAGGAGTCTCCCAAGGCCAGCGGTGGAGGAAGACTGCCTAGGAGGATGGGGTGGTCAGTTTTTCCCCTTGGTACATTACAGGCTGGCTTCAGGTCTCCCTTGAACCAAGCATGCCATCCTGTCTGAGAGCTCAGCAGGAGCTCTAAATGTGCACTTGCAGCCCAGAAAGCCAATCAGATCCTGGGCTGCATCAGGAGAAGTGTGGCCAGCAGGGCAAGGGAGGTGATTCTCCCCCTCTGCTCAGCTCTGGGAGACCCCACCTGGAGTACTGCCTCCAGTTCTGGAGCCCCTATTACAAGAGGGATGTGAAGGTGCTGGAAGGTGTCCAGAGAAGGGCCAGGAGGATGATCAGAGGGCTGGAGCACCTCTCCTGTGAGGACAGACTGAAGGAGTTGGGGCTGTTCAGTCTGCAGAAGAGAAGGCTCCCAGGTGACCTCATTGTGGTCTTCCAGTATCTGAAGGGGGCTCCAAGAAGGCTGGGGAGGGACTGTCAGGATCTCAGGTAGTGCTAGGACTAGGGGGAATGGAATGAAGCTGGAGGTGGGGAGATTCAGGCTGGAGGGGAGGAGGAAGTTCTTCCCCAGGAGAGTGGTGAAGCCCTGGAATGGGCTGTCCAGGGAGGTGGTTGAGGCCCCATCCCTGGAGGTGTTTAAGCCCAGGCTGGCTGAGGCTGTGGCCAGGCTGATGTAGTGTGGGGTGTCCCTGCCCATGGCAGGGGGGTTGGAACTGGATGATCCTTGTGGTCCCTTCCAACCCTGACTGATACTATGATATTTAATTGGTGTGTGCAAACATGCCTAACCAGTGGGTTACATGCTCCTGTCAGTCTTGAATGCTTTTCTGCCTGGCAGGGTTTCTGATGGGAAGTCTCCCTTAAGCCTGTTGTAGCATCAGTGTCAGTTCAAAGGCTCTTGAGATGCAGGAGTTTTTCCCCCCTAGAAGTGATTTTTTTGCTTCTGGCTGCACTGTGCTTCCCAAAAATGCACTGCTGCCTGCAGTGTCTTAGGGAAAAGGAGAAGTCTTGCTGCTCTGTAGCATCAAGCCAGGTGTCAGGGAGAGGCTGAGGGAGCTGGGGTTGTTTAGACTGGAGAAGAGGAGGCTCAGGGGAGACCTTCTTGCTGTCTCCAACTCTCTGAAGGGAGGTTGTAGCCAGGTGGGGGTTGCTCTCTTCTCCCAGGCAACCAGAACAAGAGGACACAGTCTCAAGCTGCACCAGGGGAGGTTTAGGCTGGAGGTGAGGAGAAAGTTCTTCATAGCAAGAGAGATTGGCCATTGGAATGTGCTGCCCAGGGAGGTGGTGGAGTCACCATCCCTGGAGGTGTTGAAGAGGGGATCGGACGTGGCACTTGGTGCCATGGTTTAGTTAGTCCTGAGGTGTTGGGTGACAGGTTGGACTTGATGATCTCTGAGGTCTTTCCCATCCTTATTGATTCTATGATTCAACGAAACTTCCCCTCACAGTCGCGGCTCCTTTAAATCCACAGACACCCCAGTCCTCCCCGGCTCGTCCTCTCAAGCGAGCCAGCCAGCCAGCCTGCCTGCGCTCCCCCCGTCCCTCTCCCCGCCTCTCTCTCCCTCTCCCCGCCTCTCTCTTCCTCCCCTCCTCTCCCCTCCCCCTCTTTTCCATCCTCCTCCTCCTCCCTCCTCCCCTTTCTTTCTCCCCTCCTCTCTTTCCCCTTCTCTCCCTCTCCCCCCCGCCTCCCTCCCTCCCTCCCTTCCTTCCCCCCCGCCTCGCCTCCCCGCGCCCCGCCTATCCCCAGCTGCTGGGGCGGCTGCGGGGAGCTGGCCAGGTCTTTATAACCGGCTGGCCAGCGCCGCTCCTGCCACTCCGTCGGCGGTGGCCAGCGTGGGAGGCTGCAAGCATCGTGGAGGTGAGTGTGCGTGGGGGTGGCAGGCGGAGACTCCTCAGGTGGGTCGTGGGGGTCGCCTCTTGCTCTGGCGGCCGCCAATGTTTCTGTTGTGACTTCGGCGAGTGCTGCTCTGAAGAAGGGAGACGCCGTTGTCGGCTCTTCAACAGTCGTAGCTGCGTCGTTGCGCCGAGCTGCTTGGCTAGAGGGGTACTGCTGCCGGGGCGAGGGCTGCTGCGGGGAACCCCCTTCGTATCGCGGGGGCAGGACTTTCACCGACGTTTATGCTTGTAAGGCAGCTGGGGGGTTTTGGCCACATCTTGAGTCCTGTGTCCTGTTCTGGGTCCCTCCGTTTAGGAAAGATGGTGAGTGGCTGGAAGGTGTCCAGAGAAGGGCAACAAAGCTGGGGAGGGGTTTGGAGCACAGCCTTACGAGGAGAAACTGAAGGAGCTGGGGTTGCTTAGCCTGGAGAAGAGGAGGCTCAGGGGAGACCTTCTTGCTCTATACCTAAAGGGAGGTTGTAGCCAGGTGGGGGTTGGTCTCTTCTCCCAGGCAAAACCAGCACCAGAACAAGAGGACACAGTCTCAAGCTGTGCCAGGGGAAGTTTAGGCTGGAGGTGAGGAGAAAGTTCTTCACTGAGAGAGTCGTTCACCATTGGAATGTGCTGCCCAGGGAGGTGGTGGAGTCACCATCCCTGCAGGTATCAGAAAAAGGATTGGATGTGGCACTCGAAGCCATGGTTTAGTTAGTCCTGAGGTACTGGGTGCTAGGTTGGGCTTGATGATCTCTGAGGTCTTTTCCAACCTTATTGATTCTATGATTCCTCCTTTGACCAGGCAGCATTATGGTGGTCACAGGGAGGTGTTTAGGAAGAGACTTGGTGGGGTGCTTTGTGCCATTCTTCCCAGAAAGAGAGATTGGCCATTGGAATGGGCTGCCTGGGGTGGTGGTGGAGTCACCATCACTGGAGGTGTTTAGGAAGAGACTGGATGGGGGTCTTGGTGCCATGGTTTAGTTGATTAGGTGGTGTTGGATGATAGGGTGGGCTCAGTGATCTTGAAGGTCTCTTCCAACCTGGTCTGGTCTATTCTATTCTATTCTATTCTATTCTATTCTATTCATCCTTGTTGAACCTCATGAGGTTCCTCTCTGCCCAGCTCTCCAGTGTGTCCAAGCCTCACTGAAGGGTCACACAGCCTTCAGGTGCATCAGCTGAGCCTCCCAGTTTGGTATCCTCCGAGACAGAAGCCCTGTTAGTGCTCTGTGAAGCCTTCAATTTGAGCTGTGTCAAAGGAAGAGTGTGCTATAAAGTCTCTGCATGAGGGTATCCTACCCAGGGTCAACACTTCAGCTGGTATTGGTGAGTGTGGACCAACTGACAACTCTGTGTATTTGTGCTTGCATGCCTCTGCATTGTTCCAGAGTCACAGAATCACACAGGAAAAACGGAGTAGCCTTCATTGCCTTGGCAGAGTGAAATGCAAAACCAAAGGGCAAATACACTTTCATCAGTGTAATGCTTCCTGTAACAGCTCAAAACCTGGTTTAGTGTGTTGAGAGGGGGAGGAAGTGAACTACTTTCAACTCAAACACATTTGGTGAAGAATAGAATACACAGAATAAACCAGGTTGGAAGAGGCCTTCAAGATCATCATGTCCAACCCATCAAGGCAGAGATTGTGTGTGTGTGTCTTAGTGGGGAAAGGTGGTTTTGTCTGCATTAATTAAATGACCTGCTGTTAACCATGGCAGGAAAGAAATAGGAGGAACTTGGAGCTGGAAGTGGGCTCCATCTGGTCCAACACCACGCTCACGAGGCTCTGCTGCTTTCACATTGAAGAGCTGGCATAGTCTATGCCTGTGGTTCCTGGTTTCTCTACTGCAGTGTGTGGCAATACAGTGGATGCCCTTACTTGCCTTTTCTTTGTGGAGGTGGTGGTGGTGTGGTGTCTTGGTCCAGAGAGGGGAAGAAACTCAGTTCTCTTGGACTGTTATGAAATTGGAGGCACAAATGAGGCCAAAACATCAGCAGTGAGGCTATTTAGTAACAGAATAAAGTGGATGGGTCAGAAGGAGAGAGAGAGAAAATAGAGAAGAGGAAAGGAATTACTACCACACCCCACACCCCCCAAGACAGTTTGGGTCTGGGGAGGGGGGCTGCCGCAGCTCTGGCCTGGAGGAGAGGTTGGGTCTGGGGAGGGGGGCTGCCGCAGCTCTGGCCTGGAGGAGAGGTTGGGTCTGGGGAGGGGGGCTGCCGCAGCTCTGGCCTGGAGGAGAGGTTGGGTCTGGGGAGGGAGGCTGCCGCAGCTCTGGCCTGGAGGAGAGGTTGGGTCTGGGGAGGGAGGCTGCCGCAGCTCTGGCCTGGAGGAGAGGTTGGGTCTGGGGAGGAAGGCTGCCGCAGCTCTGGCCTGGAGGAGAGGTTGGGTCTGGGGAGGGAGGCTGCCGCAGCTCTGGCCTGGAGGAGAGGTTGGGTCTGGGGAGGGAGGCTGCCGCAGCTCTGGCCTGGAGGAGAGGTTGGGTCTGGGGAGGGAGGCTGCCGCAGCTCTGGCCTGGAGGAGAGGTTGGGTCTGGGAGGAGGCTGCCGCAGCTCTGGCCTGGAGGAGAGGTTGGGTCTGGGGAGGAAGGCTGCCGCAGCTCTGGCCTGGAGGAGAGGTTGGGTCTGGGGAGGAAGGCTGCTGCAGCTCTGGCCTGGAGGAGAGGTTGGGTCTGGGGAGGGAGGCTGCTGCAGCTCTGGCCTGGAGGAGAGGTTGGGTCTGGGGAGGAGGCTGCTGCAGCTCTGGCCTGGAGGAGAGGTCATCCTTGTTGGCTGTGCTGTCCTCCACTGGAGGAGGGGAGGAAGAGATCCCCAAGTCAAGCCCTTCTCTGGGCAGCCTCTTCAGCTCCATGAGTTGCAGCAGGCAGAACTTAGAACACAGAGAGAGGGTTCCTCCTGGTCTGCTGCCTCCAGGCTACGTGGTGATGTCTCTATCCTTTTCTCTCCTGCTATTTCCTTTGTTTTTCTTCGGAGCAGCATTGCCCAGGTCTTTTCCTTCTCCTGAGCCTGTAGGTGCTCAGATCTTTCACACAGTGTTTGAGGTATGCATATTCCAGAGAGTATGGATAGCAGTGGCCTCTGTCCAAGATTTCCAGGGCAGCTGCAGTCTGCTGAGCAATCTTTATCCTTGCACATTCCAGAGAGTCCTTATCCAGTGGCATGTGCCCAGTACACTTCAGCTATTGTCTGGGCAAGCAGCAAAGGTGATTTTATCTTTGAGTCACATCAAGAGAGGCAAGATTTGGTCTCTCACATGTGGGGTTTATTGTTGTTGGGGTTATTTTTGGTTGACTTTTTGTTGTTGGTTGTAAAGAGCAAGATGGATTTCTGTGGGTTTGGCTGTTGAGTGTTTCAAATAGTGAGCTCCTAAGGGGTTTTATTTTGAGTGGTGTGCCAGGGGAAGTTCAGGCTGGAGGTCAGGATAGAGTTCTTCACTGAGAGAGTTGGAATGTGCTGCCCAGGGAGGTGGTGGAGTCACCATCACTGGAGGTATTCAAGAGGGGATTGGACGTGGCACTTGGTGTCATGGTTTAGGTATGAGGCCTGTGGTGACAGGTTGGACTTGATGATCTTTGAGGTCTTTTCCAACCTTGGTGATTCTGTGAAGACTGAAGACCCAGGTAACTCCTTGTGAAATAGAGTTAACAAAAGAAGTAGGGCTGCAGTAACTATTTCTGCATCTTCAGTGTCTGCAACCATTGCTAACTTCATTTGTGGATCATAGGTATCGTAGAATCATTCAGGGTTGGAAGGGACCACAAGGATCATCTAGTTCCAACCCCCCTGCCATGGGCAGGGACACCCCACACTAGATCAGGCTGCCCAGAGCCTCATCCAGCCTGGGCTTAAACACCCCCAGGGACAGGGCCTCCACCACCTCCCTGGAAAACCCATTCCAGGGCTTCACCACTCTCATGGGGAAGAACTTCCTCCTCACCTCCAGCCTCAATCTCCCCACCTCCAGATTCATTCCCTTCCCCCTAGTCCAATCATTACCTGGTGAGTGGTTTGACTCAATGATCCTCGAGGTCTCTTCCAACCTTGGTGATACTGTGATACCTGAGATCCTGAGCAGTCCTTCCCCAGCCTTCCTGTAGCCCCCTTCAGATACTGGAAGGCCACAATGAGGTCACCTGGGAGCCTTCTCTTCTCCAGACTGAACAGCCCCAACTCTTTCTTGTGCTCAGTTTTTATGTTGCTGATGAACTCCAGTGGAGTCACCATCACTGCAGGTGTACAAAAAGGATTGGATATGGCACTTGGTGCCATGGTTTAGTTAGTCCTGAGGTGTTGGGTGACAGGTTGGACTTGATGATCTCTAAAGTTTTTTTCAACCTTATTGATTCTATGATTCATTTTGACAAGACTCATTGGCGACTACTTACTGCTGTGCTCCTTAGGCAACCAGCACCAGAACAAGAGGACACAGTCTCAAGCTGTGCCAGGGGAGGTTTAAGCTGGAGGTTAGGAAGAAGTTCTTCCCAGAAAGAGAGATTGGCCATTGGAATGTGCTGCCCAGGGAGGTGGTGGAGTCTCCATCACTGGAGGTGTTTAGGAAGAGACTGGATGAGGCACTTGGTGCCATGGTTTAGTTGATTAGATGGTGTTGGGTGATAGGTTGGACTTGATGGTCTCAAAGGTCTTTTCCAACCTGGTTAATTCTATTCTGTTCCACTCTTTCAAGCCTGGCAGACAAATTATCTTAACATTTCCCAGGGGTAATGGTGGTGGCCCAAACAGAGCCATTGATTTAGAACCCAGGTGCCTTTGTGCAGGGTTACTTTCTTCTGATTGTCCAAAGTGTTAAATGTTTTTGCCTTCAGTGTGTTAGGGTGATCCATCTCAAAGGGACAAGGCACACAATTTTAAGTGTTACTTCATATAATGAGCAATTACAGAATCATTAAATCATTGTCTTATTTTACAGATGGAAGGACCCATCATGTCAGCACTAAACTGGAAGCCCTTTATCTATGGAGGTTTAGCATCAATCACTGCAGAATGTGGTAAGCTTCTCCCTTTAACTGTTTGCATGACCTCATTTACTTGGATAATCCCTTTTAAAACAACTTTGGTTCCATGCTATCAGTGACAAAAGCATATGGTGGCCTAGAGCACAGGAGTGCTTCTGTAATGCTGTCTGAAGAGTTTCTCAGAACTTGTTTACAATGTTTAGGAAAGATGTTCATAGTATCAGTCAGGGTTGGAAGGGACCACAAGGATCACCTACTTGTAACCCCCCTGCCATGGGCAGGGACACCCCACACTACATCAGCCTGGCCACAGCCTCAGCCAGCCTGGGCTTAAACACTTCCAGGGACGGGGCCCCAACCACCTCCCTGGAAAACCCATTCCAGGGCTTCACCACTCTCATGAGGAAGAACTTCCTCCTCACCTCCAGCTTCATTCCATTCCCCTTAGCCCTATCACTACCTGAGATCCTGAGCAGTCCCTCCCCAGCCTTCCTATAGGTCCCCTTCAGATACTGGAAGGCCACAATGAGGTCAGCTGGGAGCCTTCTCTTCTGCAGACTGAACAGCCCCAACTCCTTCAGTCTGTCCTCGTAGGAGAGGTGCTCCAGCCCTCTGCTCATCCTCGTGGCCCTTCTCTGGACACCTTCCAGCTGAATTGGTTGGAATGTGTCCAGAGAAGGGCAACAAAGGTGGGGAGGGGTTTGGAGCACAGCCCTGTGAAGAGAGGCTGAGGGAGCTGGGGTTGTTTAGCCTGGAGAAGAGGAAGCTCAGGGGAGACCTTGCTGTCTACAACTACCTGAGTGAAGGGAGGTTGTAGCCAGGTGGGGATTGGTCTCTTCTCCCAACAACCACAGTATCACAGTATCACTTAGGTTGGAAAGGACCTCGGGGATCATCGAGTCCAACCTATCAACACAGATCCCATGCCTAGACCATGGCACCAAGTGCCACGTCCAATCTCCCCTTGAACGCCTCCAGGGTCGATGACTCAACCACCTCCCTGGGCAACCCGTTCCAATGCCGAATGACTCGCTCGGTGAAGAACTTCCTCCTCACCTCGAGTCTAAACCTCCCCTGCCGCAGCTTGAGACTGTGTCCCCTCGTTCTGGTGCTGGTTGCCTGGGAGAAGAGGCCAACCCCCTCCTGGCTACAACCACCCTTCAGGTAGTTGTAGAGGGCAATGAGGTCACCCCTGAGCCTCCTCTTCTCCAGGCTAAACAATCCCAGCTCCCTCAGCCTCTCCTCATAGGGCTTGTGCTCAAGGCCTCTCCCCAGCCTTGTTGCCCTTCTCTGGACACGCTCAAGTGTTTCAATGTCCTGCTTAAACTGAGGGGCCCAGAACTGGACACAGGACTCAAGGTGCGGCCTAACCAAAGCAGAGTCCAGGGGCACTATGACCTCCCTGCTCCTGCTGGCCACACTATTCCTAATGCAGGCCAGGATGCCATTGGCCCTCCTGGCCACCTGGGCACACTGGTGGCTCATATTCAGGTGGCTGTCAATCAGCACCCCCAGGTCCCTCTCTGTTTGGGAGCTCTCCAGCCACTCCGACCCCAGCCTATAGCTCTGCATGGGATTGCTGTAGCCAAAGTGCAGCACTCGGCACTTGGACTTGTTGAATGCCATCCCATTGGACTCTGCCCATCTGTCCAGTCGGTCGAGGTCCCTCTGCAGAGCCTTTCCACCCTCTAACTGACTAACATCTGCCCCTAACTTGGTGTCATCTGCAAACTTGCTGATGACTGACTCGACCCCTTCATCCAGATCATCAATGAATATGTTGAAGAGGACAGGGCCCAGCACTGATCCCTGGGGGACACCACTGGTGACTGGCCTCCAGCTGGATGTGGCACCGTTCACTACCACTCTCTGGGCCCGGCCCTCCAGCCAGTTCCTAACCCAGCACAGAGTGTAATGGTCCAAGCCACGGGCTGACAGCTTAGTCAGCAGTTTGCTGTGGGGGACGGTGTCAAAGGCCTTGCTGAAGTCCAGGTAGACCACATCCACAGGCCTCCCCACATCCACCAGGCGGGTCACCTGATCATAGAAAGAGATCAGGTTGGAGAGGCAGGATCTGCCCTTCCTAAATCCATGTTGGCTGGACCTGAGCCCTTGGCCATCCTTCAGGTGCGCAGTTATTGCCGCCAGGATCATCTGCTCCATCACTTTCCCTGGCACTGAGGTCAGGCTGACCGGCCTGGAGTTTCCAGGTTCCTCCATCCGACCCTTCTTGTGGATGGGGACCACGTTGGCCAGTTTCCAGTCATCTGGGACCTCACCTGTGAGCCAGGACTGGAGGAAAATGATGGAGAGTGGCCTAGCTAGCACTTCTGCCAGCTCTCTCAGCACCAGAACAAGAGGACACAGTCTCAAGCTGCACCAGGGGAGGTTGAGGCTGGATGTTAGGAAGAAGATCTTGACAGAAAGAGTGATTAGCCATTGGAATGGGCTGCCTGGGGAGATGGTGGAGTCAACATCCATGGAGGTGTTCAAGAGAGGATTGGATGTGGCATTTGAAGCCATGGCTTAATTAGTCCAGAGGTGTTGGGTGACAGGTTGGACTCTATGATCTCTGAGGTCTTTTCCAACCTTATTGATTCCATGATTCTATTCTGTCAATGAGGCACGTGGTGCCATGGTTTAGTTGATTAGATGGTTTTGGGTGATAGGTTGGACTCGATGATCTCAGTGGTCTTTTCCAACCTGGTTAATTCCATTCTAGTTCTTCTGTTTACTTTAGGGGAGTATTTGACTAATCTTCTCTGGTTTGTCTTTAAGGTACTTTCCCCATTGATCTGACCAAGACACGCCTGCAGGTTCAAGGTCAAGTTAATGATGCCAAATACAAAGAGATCCGGTACCGGGGGATGGTGCATGCACTGGTCAGAATATGCAGAGAAGAAGGACTCAAAGCCTTATACTCTGGGTAAAGCTAATTGACTGATTCATGAACAATATGTTGATAAATCTATCACAGTATCACCAAGGTTGGAAGAGACCTCAAAGATCCTCAAGTCCAACCTGTCGCCGCAGACCTCATGACTAAACCATAGCACTAAGTGGGTGAATTCTTGTGTTTCAGGTTTACAGGATTAGCCTCAATTCATCTGGAAGTTGAAAGCCCAAGCTGAGATGGCTTCAGTCTTTGCAGTCTGCCATAGCATTTAATGCTTCAAAAAAACCCATCTACCTTGAAAACAAAATAGCTAAGCCAAGAGATGAGCCAGCGGTGTGCCCAGGTGGCCAAGAAGGCCAATGACATCCTGGCCTGCATCAGGAACAGTGTGGCCAGCAGGAGCAGGGAAGTCATTGTGCCCCTGGACTCAGCACTGGTTAGGCCACACCTTGAGTCCTGTGTCCAGCTCTGGGCCCCTCAGTTTAGGAAAGATGTTGAGTTGCTGGAAGGTGTCCAGAGAAGGGCAACAAAGCTGGGGAGGGGTTTGGAGCACAGCCCTGTGAGGAGAGGCTGAGGGAGCTGGGATTGCTTAGCCTGGAGAAGAGGAGGCTCAGGCGAGACCTTCTTGCTGTCTACAACTCCCTGAAGGGAGGTTGTAGCCAGGTGAGGGTTGGTCTCTTCTCCCAGGCAACCAGCACTAGAACAAGAGGACACAGTCTCAAGCTGTGCCAGGGGAGATTTAGGCTGGATGTTGGGAAGTTCTTCCCAGAAAGAGAGATTGCCCATTGGAATGTGCTGCCCAGGGAGGTGGTGGAGTCACCATCACTGGAGGTGTTTAGGAAGAGACTGGATGGGGTGCTTAGTGCCATGGTTTAGTTGATCAGATGGTGTTGGGTGATAGGTTGGACTTGATCTCAAAGGTCTTTTCCCACCTGGTTACTTCTATTCTGATAAGTCCTTTTCAACTTTGAGCATAAATACGATGACTGCATGTTTTTACAGGATTGCCCCTGCAATGCTACGTCAAGCTTCCTATGGAACAATAAAAATAGGCACTTACCAGAGCTTAAAAAGAATGTTTGTTGAGCATCCAGAAGGTGAGTGTTATGCTGTTTTTAAACTTAATTGAGGACTGTTTGGCTTGAAGTTGTTGTTTCCATTTGAATCATAGAATCAGTAAGGTTGGAAAAGACCTCCATCAACTCCAGGCTATCACCCAACACCATCTGATTAACTAAACCATGGCACTAAGTGCCCCAGTCAGTCTCTTCCTAAACACCTCCAGGGATGGTGACTCCACCACCTCCCTGGGCAGCACATTCCAATGGCCAGTCTCTCTTTCTATGAAGGACTTCTTCCCAACATCCAGCCTAAACCTCCCCTGGTGCAGCTTGAGACTGTGTCCTCTTGCTCTAGTGCTAGTTGCCTGGGAGATGAGACCAACCCTCACCTGGCTACAACCTCCCTTCAGGTAGCTGTAGATGGCCACAAGGTCTCCTCTTTGCCTCCTGTCCTCCAGGCTAAGCAACCCCAGCTCCCTCAGCCTCTCCTCACAGGGCTGTGCTCCAGACCCCTCCCCAGCTTTGTTGCCCTTCTCTGGACACCTTCCAGCAACTCAACGTCTTTCCTAAACTGAGGGGCCCAGAACTGGACACAGGACTCAAGGTGTGGCCAGTGCTGCCTCCAGGGGCACAATGACTTCCCTGCTCCTGCTGGCCACACTGTTCCTGATGCAGGCCAGGATTTGGTACCTTACTGCAGTGGTTTGAAGAAGTCTATTGAGAAGACATTCCTTGTACCAATTACAGCTAAGTGAGTCAGCAAGGGAAACTTGTCAGAGCAGTTCTTATAGCTTCTGTAATTGTCACTCTCTCTGGTTAAAGGAGGGGTAGCACCATCATTAGGAGGAAGTTCTTCATAGAGTAATTGGCCACTGGAATGTGCTGCCCAGGGAGGTGGTGGAGTCACCATCCCTGGAGGTGTTTAGGAAGAGACTGGATGGGGCGCTCGGTGCCATGGTTGAGTTGATGGGATGGTGTTGGGTGATAGGTTGGACTCTATGATCTCAAGGGTCTTTTCCAGCCTGGTTAATTCTATCCTATCCTGTTGTTGCACATTTTAAGCTCTGTACATCTGCAGCTAAACTCTCTCTTTTATGGAGTAGATGAGACTCTGATGATTAATGTGCTCTGTGGCATTCTTTCGGGAGTGATCTCTTCATCTATTGCCAACCCTACAGATGTCTTAAAGGTAATTGTGCTACATAGCTTGTCCCTGGTTTTTTGTCCTTGTTTGCATGGGGACTCTCCTGAGCAGTATAGGATTTGTTGGATTGTGATCTTATTTATGCTCATCTCAACTGTTAAAAACCTGTGGCATCTGAATCTTGGAACTTCCTTCTAGTCCCTGCTAATGATTTGGAAGGGCTGGGAAACTGATGGCTGGAGAGGTAGTTGGATCCCTAGATCTTTCTCTGGGGTTGGGGAGAGAATAGTTTGACTCACTTTTATGCTATAGTGCTTGTGTGGAAGCCACACTATGTATTTTATCCATGCTTTTTAGTAACACTGTCTTATTAGGATGCTTCTAAGGCTAAAAGTAGGAGGAGAGCAATTCAGAAGCAAAGAGTATCAGTGCTACTTCTGCTATATGGTGGCTCTCATTCTATAGAATCAGTAAGGTTGGAAAAGACCTCAGAGATCATCAAGTCCAACCTGTCACCCAAGACCTCATGACTGCTAAACCATGACTTCAAGTGCCACATCTAGTCCCTTTTCAGACACATCTAGGGATGGTGACTCTACCACCTCCCTGGGCAGCACATTCCAATGACTAACAACTCTCTCTGTGAAGAACTTTCTCCTCCCTTCCAGCCTAAACTTCCCCTGGTGCAGCTTGAGACTGTCCTCTTGTTCTGGTGCTGGATGCCTGGCAGAAGAGACCAACCCCCACCTGGCTGCAACCTCCCTTCAGGGAGTTGTAGAGAGCAAGAAGGTCTCCCCTGAGCCTCCTCTTCTCCAGGCTAAACAACCCCAGCTCCCTCAACCTCTCCTCACAGGGCTGTGCTCAAGGCCTCTTCCCAGCCTTGTTGCCCTTCTCTGGACACCTTCAAGTGTCTCAATGTCCTTCTTAAAACTGAGGGGCCCAGTACTGGACACAGTACTCAAGGTAGAGAAGCTTTGCAATTCAGTTGTCATAGACAGTGTTCCAGCATGAGCCTTTAAAAGTTAATTTCCTATGAGGAGAGGCTGAGGGAGCTGGGGTTGTTTAGCCTGGAGAAGAGGAGGCTCAGGGAGACCTTCTTGCTCTCTACAACTACCTTAAAGGTGGTTGTAGCCAGAAAGGGGTTGGTCTCTTCTCCCAGGCAAGCAGCACCAGAATAAGAGGACACAGTCTCAAGCTGTGCCAGGAGAGGTTTAGGCTGAAGGTGAGGAGAAAGTTCTTCCCATAGAGAGTTGTTTGCCTTTGGAATGTGCTGCCCAGGGAGGTGGTGGAGTCACCATCACTGGAGGTGTTCAAGAGAGGATTGGATGTGGCACTTGGTGCCATGGTCTAGTCATGAGGTCTGTGGTGACAGGTTGGACTTGATGATCTTTGAGGTCTCTTCCAACCTTGGTGATGCTGTGATACTGCAGTTGGTGACATGATCACCTTTTTAACAATCTGGTAGCTTAATGACAGTCAGTGATCCATTTTTATCTTCCTTGGAAGTGTTGATGGTATTTAAATTACAAACCTGTAACATCTGACTTAGAATCAATAAGGTTGGAAAAGACATCAGAGATCATCAAGTAGACCTCAGAGATCAAGTCCAACCTAGCACCCAGGACCTCATGACTTCTAAACCATGGCTTCAAGTGCCACCTCCAGTCCCCTCTTGAACACCTCCAGGGATGGTGACTCCACCACCTCCCTGGGCAGCACATTCCAATGGCTCACAACTCTCTCTGGGAAGAACTTTCTCCTCAGCTTGACTTAAATGGCTGCCTTTAATGAAACAATTCCAGAACACTTTGTTCATATAATATTACTGCAACACTTAATCCTTCCCAGGGCTGGTGTGGCTGTGTAGAGGCTTTACAAACAAACCTCTCTTTCAAGTGTGGCTTCCATTGGTTGGTTCCCAAAGTTACATCACTGGATTTGTATTTGATAGTTACCATGGCCAGCTCCCAAGGCCATTCTAAGAAATCCACAGGGTCAAAGATCATTTGTTCTCACAAGCTGAAACCTTGGTCTTTTGAAGGCTTTATTTCACCATGTTCCTGTGAACACTGTAAAGGACATCCTGCAGAATCCATCTGCCACTCCAATCTAAATGGAGCAGTGCACAAGTACAGGAATAGAAGTGACTTAATGCAGTTAATAACAGCAGCACCACATATTGGTTCAAAATTAGCAGCTGCCTTTGGTTAGCTAAGGCACTTCATGAGATTGCATTGTAGTTATGGCAACATCACAGTATCACCAAGGTTGGAAGAGACCTCAAAGATCATTGAGTCCAACCTGTCACCACAGAGCTCATGACTAAACCATGGCACCAAGTGCCACCTCCAATCCCCTCTTGAACACCTCCAGGGACAGCTCTCCACCACCTCCCTGGGCAGCTATCTGAAGCAGACTGAAGGAGTTGGGGCTGTTCAGTCTGGAGAAGAGAAGGCTCCCAGGTGACCTCATTGTGGCCTTCCAGTATCTGAAGGGGGCTACAAGAAGGCTGGGGAAGGACTGCTCAGGTAGTGCTAGGACTAGGGGGAATGGAATGAAGCTGGAGGTGGGGAGATTGAGGCTGGAGATGAGGAGGAAGTTCTTCCCCATGAGAGTGGAGAAGCCCTGGAATGGGTTGTCCAGGGAGGTGGTTGAGGCCCCATCTGTGGAGGTGTTTAAGCCCAGGCTGGATGAGGCTGTGGCCAGCCTGATGTAGTGTGGGGTGTCCCTGCCCATAGCAGGGGGTTGGGACTAGATGATCCTTGTGATCCCTTCCAATCCTGACTGATACTCTGATACTATTCATTTCATATCAGCTATTAATTTGTGTTCAAAGAGGAGCTGACTTCACCACTTACTGTAACTTGCTGGAGTTTTATTAATGCTTTAAGCTGCTGGTGGTTATGTGTCTGAAAAGTATTTGCTTCCTAATTTTATCCTCAAATTAATCCCAGATCAGAATGCAAGCCCAAGGTAGTGTGATCCAAGGAGGAATGATGGGCAACTTCATACAGATCTACCAAACTGAAGGCACTAAAGGCTTATGGAAGGCAAGTTTTTTGTGTGCTGTATCTTACACTTGAAGTCCACTTGCTTGCTCAGCTGAATTTCATGTGCTTCTGCAATATTCACAGGCAAAACATGGAGAAGTCAGTAGCTGGTATGTATATCACTGCTCATGACTGCTTCACTGCTGGCATCTTGGTGCATTTTGCTGAAGGGTTACTGCCAGTCTTGAGTCCAAGGATTAGCCACTTATTAAAAGAGGGGAGGCCAATGGCTTTAAATTAAGGTGGCTGGCTGCAGGACTAATTCAACCTCCCTTTGCAAGACGCCTCTCAAACTGTGTGCTCTGCTCTTTTTATGTCATCTCCTAAAGACTATTTGGAAGTGAAGCTACTGATGAGCATCACCTGTAGCTCAAATTAGACTAGCATAGAATTAACCAGGTTGGAAGAGACCTTTGAGATCATCCAGTCCAACCTACCACCCAACACCATCTAATCAACTAAACCATGGCACCAAGTGCCTCATCCAGTCTCTTCCTAAACACCTCCAGGGATGGTGACTCCACCACCTCCCTGGGCAGCACATTCCCATGGCCAATCTCTCTTTCTGGGAAGAACTTCTTCCTAACCTCCAGCCTAAACCTCCCCTGGCACAGCTCGAGACTGTGCCCTCTTGTTCTGGTGCTGATTACCTGGGAGAAGAGACCAACCCCCACCCAAGCCAAACTTTCCTATGACAATTAGCCTTATTTGAGTTCACCATGTTCTTAGAATAGGATTAACCAGGTTGGAAAAGACCTTTGAGATCATCAAGTCCAACCTATCACCCAACACCACCTAAACAACTAACCCATGGCACCAAGCACCCCATCCAGTCTCTTCCTGGACCCCTCCAGTGATGGTGACTCCACCACCTCCCTGGGCAGCCCATTCTGATGGCTTTGTTATTCCAAAAGCTAGGCACAGAAGGCAGTTTCAAATTTCAGCTCTGCTGTTGTGGTTCTTTGTGGACAGGGAGTCTCGCTGACAGCACAGAGAGCTGCCATTGTCGTTGGAGTGGAGCTGCCGGTGTACGACATAATGAAGAAGCACATCATTCTGTCTGGATTTATGGGAGACACAGTATACACCCACTTCCTGTGAGTCTAGCAAACTGCTTGCATAGCCCAGCCCAATGGAGAAGGAATCTGGAAGTTTTATGTCAGCAATCTACTTGTGCCCAGGTGGCTGAACAAGGCCGATGGCATCCTGGCCTGCATCAGGAACAGTGTGGCCAGCAGGAGCAGGGAGGTCATTGTGCCCCTGGACTCAGCAGTGGTTAGGCCACACCTTGAGTCCTGTGTCCAGTTCTGGGCCCCTCAGTTTAGGAAAGATGTTGAGTTGCTGGAAGGTGTCCAGAGAAGGGCAACAAAGCTGGGGAGGGGTCTGGAGCACAGCCCTGTGAGGAGAGGCTGAGGGAGCTGGGGTTGCTTGGCCTGGAGAAGAGGAGGCTCAGGGGAGACCTCCTTGCTCTCTACAACTACCTGAAGGGAGGTTGTAGCCAGGTGGGGGTTGGTCTCTTCTCCCAGGCAGCCAGCAGCAGAACAAGAGGACACAGTCTCAAGCTGCACCAGGGGAGGTTTAGGCTGGAGGTGAGGAAGCAGTTCTTCCCAGAAAGAGAGATTGGCCATTGGAATGTGCTGCCCAGGGAGGTGGTGGAGTCGCCATCCCTGGAGGTGTTTAGGAAGAGACTGGATGGGGTGCTTGGTGCCATGGGTTTAGTTACTCATGAGGTGTTGGGTGATAACTGGACTTGATATCTAATCTTGAAAGTGATCATAGAATCAATAGGTTTGTTAAAGACCTCAGCAATTATCAAGTCCAGTTATCACCCAACACCTCATGAGTAACTAAACCATGGCACCAAGCACCCCATCCAGTCTCTTCCTAAACACCTCCAGGGATGGCGACTCCACCACCTCCCTGGGCAGCACATTCCAATGGCCAATCTCTCTTTCTGGGAAGAACTGCTTCCTAACCTCCAGCCTAAACCTCCCCTGGTGCAGCTTGAGACTGTGTCCTCTTGTTCTGCTGCTGGCTGCCTGGGAGAAGAGACCAACCCCCACCTGGCTACAACCTCCCTTCAGGTAGTTGTAGAGAGCAAGGAGGTCTCCCCTGAGCCTCCTCTTCTCCAGGCCAAGCAACCCCAGCTCCCTCAGCCTCTCCTCACAGGGCTATGATGGAGGCCTCCCCCCAGCCTCCTTGCCCTTCTCTGGACACATTCAAGTGTCTCAATATCCTTCTTATATTGAGGGGCCCAGAACTGGACACAGGACTCTAAGCACTGGTTAGGCCACACCTTATAGTGAATCAAAAATAGCTTCACATACATTACCTGATGTCACTTTTAACTTCAAGCATTAAGCTTGTCCTCACTATGTGTTACTGGGGAGGGAGGATTATTGTGCATCTCTAATGGAATTTCCCTCTAATCCATCTCTAATGGAATTTGCCTCTTCTTCCACCAGCTCAAGTTTTACCTGTGGGTTAGCTGGAGCCCTTGCATCCAATCCCATTGATGTTGTGAGAACACGCATGATGAATCAGAGAAGCCAACAACATGGGGGACACTCCAACTATAAGGGTACCTTGGATTGCCTAGTACAAGTAAGCACTTCATGTCTCAACAGAAGTAGAAACTGCTGCTGTCAAGCAGTGGTTTTGGTGTGGAACTTGAAGTTTGTTTAAGTTTCATTAGTAATTAATTCATTGTTTTGGCTTCTTTTCTTCTATCCTTCCATTGGATGGCATTTTACCCAGAGAATAGTGGGTGAGAAGGTTTTCAGTGTCCAAACAGAGTGAGCCATCCAGTCTGACAGTCCAGGTCACAATGTCCAGAGCAATTTGTGAACTCAAATGCGATTTGGCCAAATCTGAGATAAGTACTAAGTGACCTGGACTGCATCTTTACCTGCCAGGTGGTGCTGCAGGCATTACTCATCTTGCTTTTCTCTAGTCAAATGTTTCCTTGCCTCATCATACTGCCTTTAAAACAAGGTTACAGCACCAAGCAATTTCCTTCAGTGGTATAGAAGGTTAGTTGAGATGCTCTTCATAGAATCAAGAAGGTTGGAAAAGACCTCAGAGAACATCAAGTCCATCCTATCACCCAACACCTCAGGACTAACTAAACCATGGCACCAAGTGCCATGTCCAATCCCTTTTTGAACATCTCAAGGGACAGTGACTCCACCACCTCCCTGGGCTGCACATTCCAGTGGTCTTCAACTCTCTCTGTGAAGAACTTTATCCTCATCAGATCTAACACTAAGAGAATTGTGTGTTCTTGCTATATTTGTGGGTTTTTTGTGTGTTTGTTTCCAGACATGGAAGAATGAAGGCTTCTTTGCCCTTTATAAGGGATTTTGGCCCAACTGGTTAAGGCTTGGCCCTTGGAATATCATTGTATCCTTTTCAGAGGTGTGCAAAACTCCTAAGCTAGCTATAGAGTAGCTAATTGATAGTATCATGGAGTGCTCAGTCTAGGAGGTGTCATCTCAGCACAAGTATTCCCTTGTTTATGAATGGAAAGCTGTGTAGCTGACCATTCTTGTACTCTCCTGCTGCTGGTTGAAGTGAATTTGTGGTGCTCTCAGTGAGTATTAGAATGTGATCTTGAGAAACACCGGTTGTCCAAGGTCATACTTGTCCATCTCCTGAGTTTGGAGGCTAGTGTGAAATAAAATTGACCAGATGAGTTAGGAATGGGGGTTGTGTCTAGAACTGGGGGGACATGTTGGCAGTCAGCAATGAAATAGTGTTGTGTTTATCTTAGTCTCACACAACTGGGTGCTTGGTTCCAGAGGAGCCAGCTGATTGGAACCCTGGGAGTGGCTTGGCAGTAACATTTGTGGTTTTGCCATCAGCACACTTACTCCAGTGCATCAAAGCTCAGTGAGTAAAGTCTGAGGGGGTTTGGAGTGGTTTCTTGCCTTCTCAGGCCTGTATTTACAGGGCTCTCTACCGCCCTGCTCTCTACCGCCCTGCTCTCTACCGCCCTGCTCTCTACCGCCCTGCTCTCTACCGCCCTGCTCTCTACCGCCCTGCTCTCTACCGCCCTGCTCTCTACCGCCCTGCTCTCTACCGCCCTGCTCTCTACCGCCCTGCTCTCTACCGCCCTGCTCTCTACCGCCCTGCTCTCTACCGCCCTGCTCTCTACCGCCCTGCTCTCTACCGCCCTGCTCTCTACCGCCCTGCTCTCTACCGCCCTGCTCTGCTCCTCTACCGCCCTGCTCTCTACCGCCCTGCTCTCTACCGCCCTGCTCTCTACCGCCCTGCTCTCTACCGCCCTGCTCTCTACCGCCCTGCTCTCTACCGCCCTGCTCTCTACCGCCCTGCTCTCTACCGCCCTGCTCTCTACCGCCCTGCCCTGCTCTCTACCGCCCTGCTCTCTACCGCCTGCTCTCTACCGCTCTCTACCGCCCCTGCTCTCTGCTCTCTACCTGCTACCGCCCTGCTCTCTACCGCCCTGCTCTCTACCGCCCTGCTCTCTACCGCCCTGCTCTCTACCGCCCTGCTCTCTACCGCCCTGCTCTCTACCGCCCTGCTCTCTACCGCCCTGCTCTCTACCGCCCTGCTCTCTACCGCCCTGCTCTCTACCGCCCTGCTCTCTACTGCCCTCTCTACCGCCCTGCTCTCTACCGCCCTGCTCTCTACCGCCCTGCTCTCTACCGCCCTGCTCTCTACCGCCCTGCTCTCTACCTGCCTGCTCTCTACCGCCCTGCTCTCTACCGCCCTGCTCTCTACCGCCCTGCTCTCTACCGCCCTGCTCTCACCTGCTCCCTGCTCTCTACCGCCCTGCTCTCTACCGCCCTGCTCTCTACCGCCCTGCTCTCTACCGCCCTGCTCTCTACCGCCCTGCTCTCTACCGCCCTGCTCTCTACCGCCCTGCTCTCTACCGCCCTCTCTACCGCCCTGCCTCTACCGCCCTGCTCTCTACCGCCCTGCTCTCTACCGCCCTGCTCTCTACCGCCCTGCTCTGCTCTCTACCGCCCTGCTCTCTACCGCCCTGCTCTCTACCGCCCTGCTCTCTACCGCCCTGCTCTCTACCGCCCTGCTCTCTACCGCCCTGCTCTCTACCGCCCTGCTCTCTACCGCCCTGCTCTCTACCGCCCTGCTCTCTACCGCCCTGCTCTCTACCGCCCTGCTCTCTACCGCCCTGCTCTCTACCGCCCTGCTCTCTACCGCCCTGCTCTCTACCGCCCTACCGCCCTCTCTACCGCCCTGCTCTCTACCGCCCTGCTCTCTACCGCCCTGCTCTCTACCGCCCTGCTCTCTACCGCCCTGCTCTCTACCGCCCTGCTCTCTACCGCCCTGCTCTCTACCGCCCTGCTCTCTACCGCCCTGCTCTCCCTGCCCTGCTCTCTACCGCCCTGCTCTCTACCGCCCTGCTCTCTACCGCCCTGCTCTCTACCGCCCTGCTCTCTACCGCCCTGCTCTCTACCGCCCTGCTCTCTACCGCCCTGCTCTCTACATTCTGAGGAGCAGGGATGGGAAAACAGTTGGCTTCACCAGCCTTCAAGCTTTTTGTGTATGGCAGTGCCCTGAAATAATTGTTCTGCATGACAAAAATGGTCAGCCAGCACTGCTAGAAGGAGAGCACCAAGAGAAGAGCCAGGTGTCACATAAATGCTGCTGTTCTTCAGTAGTGAAGTGACCATTTTCTACTGCATGAACAGGAAACTCTTTTCCTTAATCAGCCCTTCCAGTTCTTTCTGACATACGAACAGCTGAAGAAATTAGACTTGTGACAGGCTGAGCTCTATGCTGAATTCTGTTCATGTCCTGTGAGTTTAGAGCAACCTCTTAAGTTATCCTGAGTGCCTGCTCTTTGTTGCCTGAGGTGCTGGCCGAAGGAAGAGCTGATTACAAGGCCCTTGTGAATGAGAACAGCAACCTCTTAAGTTATCCTGAGTGCCTGCCCTTTATTGCCTGAGGTGCTGGCCAAAGGAAGAGCTGATCACAAGGCCCTTGTGAATGAGAACAGCCTGGAAGTGACTTCTGGGCTAACTGGCTGCGGTGGCAAAGGCTTGCTGGTGTGATTCAGTGCACTGTTTCCTGGCCTGAACCAAATGAGGTGGAACACCTTCTGTCAACTTTAAGTGTTGCTAATGTGAAGATGGGTAATGCAATGTTGTTGAGGCTTAGATGCACAGTGTGAGAGACAAAGAACAACCTTTCTCTGAAGGAAGATAGGTGGTACCAAGGAGCTGGGCTTCTCCTGGTTTCAGAAGTGTACAATTTGAGTTCCTCCTTACCTGGAAGTCATCAGGGGACATCTATGCAAGCTTTCAATTCAGCAAGACAACCTTCTGCCACACAAAATCTGCTCCTGGTTTGAGAGCTCTCCTGTGTTCTGAGATGCCTGCATGCAGAACTTGATGGGAATCATCCAGCTTCATTTGCAAGTGTGGCAGCTGCACTTGTCAGCTTTGCATATCTCCAGGAAAGGTGGGGTTGTGTCCCCCCCACATCCCTGATCATCATTCAGCATGAGTGCTTCATCAACATATTCCTATGTACAAACAAGCCCATGCTCATCTGCCTATCTTGCAGAGAAACTTGACTTTCTTCTTCTGTGGCTGAGAAGAGCTACTTGTAATGGCTGCTGGCTGTGATGCTATGCAAGTTTTAGACTGAGCAGTTGAGGCTGTGTGGTGTAGCTGTCTGTGTGAAAGGCACCAAACCCTTCCAAAGGTAAACTATACTATGAAGGCTGCTTATCTTGCTCCCAAAGGCACTCACACCAAAAACTACTGAGCACTTTCAGACAGGCCCAGGTTGTCGTGACACACCAGTCAGAACAACTCTGAACTCAAATGTTACCCCTTTTCTCACACAGTCTCACAGTATCACTAAGGTTGGAAGAGACCTCAAGGATCATCGAGTCCAACCTGTCACCACAGACCTCATGACTAGACCATGGCACCAAGTGCCACATCCAATCCCCTCTTGAACACCTCCAGGCATGGTGACTCTGGAAGAGACCTTCAAGATCATCAAGTCCAACCCATCATCCAACACCACCTAATCAACTAAACCATGGCACCAAGCACCCCATCAAGTCTCCTCCTCAACACCTCCAGTGATGGTGACTCCACCACCTCCCCAGGCAGCACATTCCAATGGGCAATCACTCTGTGTAAAACTTCCTCCTGACCTCCAGCCTAAACCTCCCCTGGCACAGCCTGAGACTGTGTCCTCTTGTTCTGGTGCTGGATGCCTGGGAGAAGAGACCAACCTCTGCCTGGTTACAACCTCCCTTCAGGAAGTTGTACACAGCAAGAAGGTCTCCCCTGAGCCTCCTCTTCTCCAGGCTAAGCAACCCCAGCTCCCTCAGCCTCTCCTCACAGGGCTGTGCTCCAAACCCCTCACCAACTTTGTTGCCCTTCTCTGGACTCGTTCCAGCAAGTCAACCTCCTTCCTAAACTGAGGAGCCCAGCACTGGACACAGGACTCAAGGTGTGGCCTAACCAGTGCAGTGTACAGGGGCAGAATGACCTCCCTGCTCCTGCTGGCCACACTCTTCCTGATGCAGGCCAGAATGCCATTGGCCTTCCTGGCTGCCTGGGCACACTGCAGGCTCATGTTCAGCCTACCATTGACCAGCACCCCCAGGTCCCTCTCTGCCTGGCTGCTCTCCAGCCACTCTGACCCCAGCCTGTAGCACTGCATGGGGTTGGTGTGGCCAATGTGCAACACCTGGCACTTGGATGTGTTCAATCTCCTGCCCTTGGACTCTGCCCATCTGTCCAGCCTGTCCAGGTCCCTCTGCAGAGCCTCTCTACCCTCCAGCAGATCAACTCCTGCCCCCAGCTTGGTGTCATCAGCAAATTTACTGATGATGGACTCAATGCCCTCATCCAGATCATCAATAAAGATGTTGAACAGGATGGGGCCCAGCACTGATCCCTGGGGACACCACTAGTGCCTGGCTGCCAGCTGGCTGTGGCACCATTCTCCAGCCAGTTCCTAACCCAGCTCAGAGTGCTGCTGTCCAAGCCAGGGGCTGACAGCTTGGCCAGGAGTTTGCTATGGGGGACAGTGCCCAAGGCCTTGCTGAAGTCCAGGCAGACCACATCTACACCCTGCCCCATATCCACCCGGCATTCACCTGATCATAGAAGGAGATCAGGTTGGTCAGGCAACCAATGTGTATCAGAACCTCAAGGTGTCGAGGGTTGCTAACTAAGCAATTATGCCAAAGTTCTTACAAATGCTGCTGCTGTTCAATACCAGGAAAGGAACCCTGTGGGATGCAAGTCAAGTGGGCAATCACTCTGTGTAAAACTTCCTCCTGACCTCCAGCCTAAACCTCCCCTGGCACAGCTTGAGACTGTGTCCTCTTGTTCTGCTGCTGTTGCCTGGGAGAAGAAACCAACCCCCACCTGGCTACAACCTCCCTTCAGGGAGTTGTATAGAGCAAGAAGGTCTCCTCTGAGCTTCCTCTTGTCCAGGCTAAGCAACCCCAGCTCCCTCAGCCTCTCCTCACAGGGCTGTGCTCCAAACCCCTGCCCAGCCTCATTGCCCTTCTCTGAACACATTCAAGTGTCTCAATGTCCTTTTTAAACTGGCTCAGAACTGGATATAGGACTCAAGGTGTGGCCTAACCGGTGCTGAGACCAGGGGCACAATGACTTCCCTGCTCCTGCTGTCCACTGTTCCTGCTGCAGGCCAGGATTGCATTTGCCCTCTTGTCCACCTGGGCACACTGTTGGCTCATATTCAACGTACTATCAACCAGTATCCCTAGGTCCCTCTCTGCCTGGCTGCTCTCCAGCCACTCTGACCCCAGCCTGTAGCACTGCATGGGGCTGTTGTGGCCAATGTGCAGAACTTGGCACTTGAATGTGTTCAATCTCCTGCCCTTGGACTCTGCCCATCTGTCCAGCCTGTCAAGGTCCCTCTGCAAAGCCTCTCAACCCTCTAACAGATCAACTCCTGCTCCCAGCTTGGTGTCATCTGCAAATTTACTGATGTTAATTAGTAAATTCAAAATAATTAAAGACCCCAAACAACAACCAAGCATCTTTGGGCCAATGGAGCCATGTACACGTTCTGTAAAGGCATAGGAGAAGGAGAAATGATGGCCAGCAGTCTCTGCAGCGCTGTCATAACCACAGAGGTTAGTCCACATAGCTCAGTCCCTGGTAATCCTTCATAGTATCATAGTATAGTGTCATTCAGGGTTGGAAGGGACCACAAGGATCATCCAGTTCCAACCCCCCTGCCATGGGCAGGGACACCCCACACTACATCAGCCTGGCCACAGCCTCAGCCAGCCTGGGCTTAAACACCTCCAGGGATGGGGCCTCAACCACCTCCCTGGACAACCCATTCCAGGGCTTCACCACTCTCATGGGGAAGAACTTCTTCCTCACATCCATCCTTCTTGGTAACCCCCATTTTTTATCTGTCTTAAAGTCTCTCACATCCTTTCCCTCCCAGAAAATGTTCAGGGATAAGAAAGTTTGCCCTCTGGTTCAGTGCCTTGCTGTTGCCAGGACACGAGCCTGTGCAAACAGACATTAAGCTCTTCAGGGCTAAGCAGTAATTATCCAGCTTTGCCAGCTGACTGGTTGACTTGCTGCCAGGGGACTGAAGGAAGGGCTGCAGCTCCTGAGTGCATTTGCCTGACAAGTGACAGAACATGCAACAGGGATAAGGGTACTGATTAGCATGGTTCAGTGGACAGAAAACCAAGCAAAATGGGGCTAAATGAGGTGTGGTCAAAACAGGTATGTGTTGATCTGGAAGCCACTGGAACTTCTGCATGCAAGCTTCACGCTGCCAGTGCTGGGATGGAGCTGTTGGAGATTTCAAGGAGAGTTTCTCCCAGCTCCGGCTTGCCAAAAGCATTTCCTCTGTGGGTTTTTGTTCCTTTCTGTGGCTTCATATATAGAGATTTGTTCTTCATAAGCTCTTTCTTTGGCTTTGGAATGGAATGGAATGGAATGGAATGGAATGGAATAGAATAGAATAGAACAGAAGTTAACCAACTTGGAAAAGACCCTCGAGATCATTGAGTCCAACCTATCACCCAACAACATCTAAGCAACTAAACCTTGGCACCAAGTGCCTCATCCAGGCTCCTCTTAAACACCTCCAGTGATGGTGACTCCACCACCTCCCTGGGCAGCACATTCCAATGGCCAATCTCTCTTTCTGGGAAGAATTTCTTCCTGACATCCAGCCTAAACTGCAAAATTGTTTTAGAATCATAGAATTGTTGAGGTGGGAGGGGACCTCAAGGATCATCCAGTTCCAACCCCCCTGCCATGGGCAGAGACACCTCACACTAGATCAGGCTGGCCAGAGCCTCATTCAGCCTGGCCTTAAAAACTCCCAGGGGGCTTTTAAGACCTCCCTAGGCAAACTGTTCCAGTGTCTCAACATCACAATGATGAAGAATTTCTTCCTAACATCCAATCTGAATCTACCCATTTCTGTTTTGTTTTTCCATTCCCCTAGTCCTGTCATTACCTGTGTAATGGGTTGGGGCAGACCCCCTCCCCACCACGCGCAGAAATGACGACTCAGACAAACGGATTGCAAAAGTGATGGAAAGTTTAAATAGAACAGTGAGTGCATGCAGAGAAACTAGAAACACAGTGACAAGAGAGAAACCCAAAACAGACCCAAAGAAATCCCATCCCCCACCTGGAGGTGCACCCAAACCCCCAGGGCTCCTCCTTCCCCCCCCACTGCTAGGCTAGTCTCAGCTGGCCAGATCTGAGACTGCCCATCCCCCCGTGGCCTTGGGCCTAACCAGGCCCATGGCCGGGAGATCTTCTCCCCAGTTACCAGGCGGCGAGGAGGAAGGAAAGAGGAAGTGCCAGACCCCGCCGTGAGACTTATAGTGGTGCAAGGGATCATGGTAGGAAATAACCTAATTTCCTGTGTCCACCCACTGGGCTGGACTTCTGGACACAGGAAACACCCCTGTAGCAGAGGGCACCCAGCCCAAACTACAACAAAGGCCACCCCTTTATTTCCTATCATGGTCTCTGCACCCAAACACATCATCAAATCAGAAAACTGATGACATGTCCGGCGAAGTCCGTGTCTTCATCTGGGCGTCCACTCAGTCTCTCAGTCATGCTCAAGTGTCTGTCCATTCCAGTTCTTCCTCCTTCATCCAGTGGAACCTCCCGGCGATGCACAGCTCATTCTCCTGCGGTGCAAGTTCTCCATGGATCCGTTGGGCATCCTGGTCACCTGGAACAGCCTCACGACTTCTCAGCCAAGCCTCTACTTTTCACTCGGCGGCATATTCTCCACCCCTGGGGCAGGCCAGTCGAAACAATCCAACCCACGACTGCCTTTTTCAATCCATCCAGGGTGCCGCAATCAACCGCTCCCAACTGTGGTCCAGAACCACACGGATGCATGTCCGAGGTACTCCGCCCCCCCACTAGGCGTACCCGTAGCAAGCCAAGACAGCATCCGGCTGCACACCCCCCCTGGAAAGGGAGGGGCTGCACTACAGCTCACTGAGAAGAAGGGAGGTGGAGCCAGGTGCTCGGCGCCATTTTTCGGAACTCGTCCGAAAAAGTCGGGGAAGAGACTAGGGCCGGCCCCACCGCAGCCCGAGCGCACGGCCGGGTCCGCCGCCGCCGCTCGGCACACAGCAGGGCTCCGCCCACCTCTGCCGCCGCGGCACAGAATCAAAATCACCTCCACCCCTCGGACACTCAAACGGCTTCTCCAGCGAAAGCCATACGCGCGTTCTCAGAGCCCTTGAAAACGGCTTTCCAGCGGGAGTCCCCGTCGGCCCCCCGAGGCTTCGGGAGCTGGCTCGCCCGCTCGCAGCAGCTGGCTCTATCCCCGCGGCGAAAACGGACCTGACTCTGATCTGCTCGCCGCTGCCCCTCCCCCACTTTGCTTCCCGCCGCGGAGGAGGGGCAGGTTCCGCGTTCTCAAGCGGTACCCCGATGCCGATGGTCGAGAACCGCCCCTGCCTGAAATAGCAGGACAGGGTCCGCGCCACCGGCAGCGCACCAGTTATCCCCCCACAATCCACAAGAGCTTACACGGTCGCCCCGGCAACATCACTTGAGCCCCCAACTACCAAACCCAAACCGACGCCCAGAACTAAATTTAAACTCTCCATCCTTTGCAATCGATCTGCAGAGTGGGCACAACAGCCAGCCCCACGTTGGGCGCCAAAATGTAATGGGTTGGGGCAGACCCCCTCCCCACCACGCGCAGAAATAACAACTCAGACAAACGGATTGCAAAAGTGATGAAAAGTTTAAATAGAACAGTGAGTGCGTGCAGAGAAACTAGAAACACAGTGACAAGAGAGAAACCCAAAACAGACCCAAAGAAATCCCATCCCCCACCTGGAGGTGCACCCAAACCCCCAGGGCTCCTCCTTCCCCCCCCCCACTGCTAGGCTAGTCTCAGCTGGCCAGATCTGAGACTGCCCATCCCCCCGTGGCCTTGGGCCTAACCAGGCCCATGGCCGGGAGATAGAATAGAATAGAATAAACCAGGTTGGAAGAGACCTTCAAGATCATCACGTCCAACCTATCACCCAACACCACCTAATCAACTAACCCATCTATCCAAGCACCCTGTCAAGTCTCCTCCTGAACACCTCCAGTGACGGCGACTCCACCACCTCCCCAGGCAGCCCGTTCCAATGGGCAATCACTCTCTCTGTGTAAAACTTCCTCCTGACCTCCAGCCTGAACTTCCCCTGGCGCAGCCTGAGACTGTGTCCTCTTGTTCTGGTGCTGGCTGCCTGGGAGAAGAGACCAACCTCTGCCTGTTTACAACCCCCTTCAGGTAGTTGTAGAGAGTAATGAGGTCACCCCTGAGTCTCCTCCCCTCCAGGCTAAGCAGCCCCAGCTCCCTCAGTCTCTCCTCATAGGGCTTGTGTTCCAAGCCCTCACTAACTTCGTTGCCCTTCTCTGGACTCGTTCCAGCAAGTCAACATCCTTCCTAAACTGAGGGGCCCAGAACTGGACACAGTACTCGAGGTGTGGCCTAACCAGTGCAGTGTACAGGGCAGAATGACCTCCTGCTCCTGCTGGCCACACTGTTCTTAATGCAGGCCAGGATACCATTGGCCCTCTTGGCTGCCTGGGCACACTGCAGGCTCATGTTCATCCTACCATCAACCAGCACTCCCAGGTCCCTTTCTGCTTGGCTGCTCTCCAGCCACTCTGACCCCAGCCTGTAGCACTGCATGGGGTTGTTGTGGCCAATGTGCAGAACCCGGCACTTGGATGCATTAAATTTCATGCCGTTGGACTCTGCCCATCTGTCCAGCCTGTCGAGGTCTCTCTGCAAAGCCTCTCTACCCTCTAGCAGATCAACTCCTGTCCCCAGCTTGGTGTCGTCAGCAAATTTACTGATGATAGACTCAATGCCCTCATCCAGATCATCAACAAAGATGTTAAAGAGGATGGGGCCCAGCACTGATCCCTGGGGGACTCCACTACTGACTGGCTGCCAGCCGGATGTGACACCATTCACCACCACTCTCTGGGTTCGGCCATCCAGCCAGTTCCTAACCCAGTTCAGAGTGCTGCTGTCCAAGCCATGGGCTGACAGCTTGGCCAGGAGTTTGCTATGGGGGACGGTGTCAAAGGCCTTGCTGAGGTCCAGGTAAACTACATCCACAGGCCTCCCCACATCCACCAGGCGGGTCACCTGATCATAGAAGGAGATCAGGTTGGTCAGGCAGGACCTGCCCTTCCTAAATCCATGCTGGCTGAGCCTGATCCCTTGGCCATCCTCTAAGTGCTGTGTTAATGCACTCAAGATGACCTGTTCCATGATCTTGCCTGGCACTGAGGTCAGGCTGACTGGCCTGTAATTCCCCTGGCTCATCCAACCGGCCCTTCTTGTGGATGGGCACCACGTTGGCCAGCTTCCAGTCCTCTGGGACCTCGCCAGTGAGCCAGGACTGCTGAAAATGATGGAGAGCGGCTTGGCCAGCTCCTCTGACAGTTCCCTCAGCACCCTAGGATGGATCCCATCTGGTCCCATGGACTTGTGGGGATCCAGGCGGCTGAGCAGATCACCAACTACCCCATTTTCAAACAGTGGAAAACTTTGCTGCTCCCTGGCTCCTTCTGCCAGCTCTGGAGGCCAGCTGTCTGGAAGACATTCTGTCCTGCTAGTAAAAATTGAGGCAAAGAAGGTGTTAAGTATCTCTGCCTTTTCCTCATCCCTTATCACAACTTTCCCTTCCATGTCCACCAAGGAGTGGAGGTTATCTCTGCCCTTCCTCTTACTATTAATGTATTTATAGAAGGACTTTTGTTGTCCTTCACAGCAGAGGCCAGACTAAGCTCCAAATGCGCTTTTGCCTCCTAATTTTCTTCCTGCAAGACCTAGCAACATCCTTAAATTTTTCACGGGTTGCCTCCCCTCTCTTCCAAAGGTGATACACCCTCTTCTTTTCCCTTAGTTCCATTAAAAGTTCTTTAACCATCCAGGCTGGCCGTCTGCCCCGCGGCTCATCTTCCGGCACATTGGCACAGCCTGTCCCTGAGCCTTCAACAGTTCTTCCTTGAAGTAGGACCAGCTCTCCTGGACCCCTTTGTTTTTAAGGGTTTTATCCCAAGGAACCCTCTGAATTAGTTCCTTGAGTAGCCTGAAGTCCGCCCTCCGGAAATCCAGAGTGGAGGTCTTCTTGCTGCCCCTCTTAGCTTGACCAAATAATGAGAATTCAATTATCTCGTGGTCACTGGCCCCTAAGCACCCTCCGACCACCACATCACCCACCAACCCTTCCCTATTGGTGAAGAGGAGGTCAAGCATAGCCTTGCCCCTGGTAGGCTCTCGCAGCACCTGGGATAAGAAGCTGTCCTCCATGCATTCTAAGAACCTCCTAGATTGCCACTTCTCTGCTATGTTAAGATCCCAGCAGATATCAGGCAGGTTGAAGTCGCCCATGAGAACAAGGTCAGACGATCTTAAGACAGCCTTAAGCTGCCTATAGAATGACTCATCAACATCCTCCTCCTGGTTGGGTGGTCTATAACAGACTCCAGCCAGGATGTCAGCCCTGTTGGCCTTCCCTCTAATTCTTACCCACAGGCACTCAACCCGATCGTCCCTAATCTCCGTCTCAATGGCATCTAGTGTCTCCCTGACGTACAGGGCCACCCCTCCACCCCTTCTTCCTTGCCTGTCTCTCCTGAAGAGCCTGTAGCCATCAATTGCAGCGCTCCAGTCATGTGAGTCATCCCACCACGTCTCTGTGATGGCAACTACATCATAACTTTCCTGCTGCAGCAAGGCTTCCAGCTCCTCTTGTTTGTTACCCATGCTTCGTGCATTAGTGTACATGCACTTCAGCCGGGCTGCTGGTTTCACCTCTTGCTCTGGCTTATCACCCCCAGACCCCAGCCTGGTGGGACTGGTTTCAACCCCTTCCCCTTCGAAACTAGTTTAAAGCCCTATCTATGAGACCTGCCAATTCCCTCCCCAGAATCTTTTTCCCTTTGAGGGATAGGCCATTCTCGTACACTCTGATCTTACCCCACCTCTGGGACAGATGTGCTCCATCTGTTGCCAGCTGGCCTGGTGCAGCAGAAAGTTTTTCAAGATCAAAAACCCAAAATTCTTTTGCCTGCACCAGCCTCTAAGCCACTTGTTGACTTCAGCTGCTGACCTGTTCCTTATGGTATTCCCACCTGCAACTAAGGGTATAGACGAAAAAAATTATTTGTGCCCCGATCCCTCAACCAGATCTCCCAGGGCCCTGAAGTCATCTTTGATAGCCCTGGGAGTTCTGCTTGCAACATCATCATTACCTAACTGCATAACTATCAAGGGATAATAGTCAGAGGGCTGCACCATACCAGGCAGTCTTCTGGTAACATCTCCAACCATGGCTCGGGAAGGGAACAAACCTCCCTGTGAGTAGGGTCTGGCCGACATATGGGGCCCTCTGTTCCCCTCAGGAGGGAATCGCCAATAACAATTACCCTCCTCTTTTTTTAAGGGAGCAAGTCCTGATGCCGGGGAAGGCTGTTTAAGCTTAGGCTGTTTCACCTTAGGCTGTTTCACCTTAGGTCGTTTCACCTTAGGCTGTTTTGCCACAGGAAACCCCAGATGGCGTGCCCTCCGATATCAGAATCACCTCACCCTCAACCTCCAATGCCCCGTACTTGTTTTCCAAGGGCAGTGGGGGTGAGGGGGCAAGGAGGTTTAACCTTGCATCTTTTGATAGGAACCTGCATCCATTCCCCTCTTCTTTTTTGGATGACTGGCCTCTGCTGGATGGGCCTGCAGAGCCTGGTTACTCAGGTTCGTCACCCTTCTGCAATTGCATACATCTCTAAATCTAGCAACCTTATCCTTCAGTCCAGCCACCAGGCTAAGCAGACAGTCAATCTGCTCACACCTAAAGCAGGAGCCGTCCCCTCTACCCTGCATCTCAAGTGCCAGGTTCCAGCACTGTCTGCAGCTAGATGCCTGGACACCTACCTCTTGCTTATGACACCTACCTATCTGCTTATATTCCCCTCAGTCTGGGTCGAGACTGACTTTTTAAAGGAGTTATTGCGGCGCGTTACCACCATGGCTAGCCCTGCCCTGCCCTGCCCTGCCCACGGGACCTACTGGAGAATGTTTGTTTTTTTTTAAAAAGTGTGGCGGCGCGCGCGTCCGAGCGAGAAACCGGGCTGAAATGGAAGCTGCCGCAAGCTGCCGCGGGCTTTGAAACTGCCGCGGCACGCAGGGACCCTGACAGCACGTGGAGAAGCGGTGAAAGCCCATCTTCTCCCCAGTTACCAAGTCCCTCACCTAATTTCCTGTGTCCACCCACTGGGCCCTATTTTTGCCCTCAAATCCCACAGCCCCTGGGCTCTGCTGGAGTCTCCTCCCAGCCCAGGTGTAGCCACTTTGCCCTCCCCACCCACTCCCCTATTTAATCCCCACCAGGAAGGGCAGCAGCCCCAAGCTGAGCCCATCTGGGCTGAGGATCCTCCTCTCCTCCCTGGTGAGTGCCCCTGGTGCACACTGGGTGTTGGTGGTGGTGACTCCAAAGGCCGGGGGGCCTGGTGGCCCCCCGGCTGTTAGGGCCAGGATTGATGACTACTCCAATATCATCCATGGGTGCTGGCTGGGGCTGAGCTTCTCTAGGTGGTATCTTGGCTGCTTGATGGTCTTGACCCTGGCTCTGGAATGGCTGCAGAAATGGTGGTGATGGAGCAGGAGCTGTTCAGTCAGATGCTATGATGCTAATCACACTGGTTTTACCTGAAGCCCCCTTGAGTCTGCTCTCATCAACAAATCTCTGCTGTTGTGCCTCATTTGCAGACCATTTCTTCCCCCTCACTGCTTCCTTTCAGAAATAAGGAAGGAAAGGAGGAATAAAAGCAATAAAGCCTCTCTGGACAATGCATTCACTTATTGATCAGCTCTGGAGAGGAAGCCTTCAGGAAGAGCAGGTTGGGCAGTGAGAATCTCTTCTGATGAACCACAAGACAAATGTCATAAAGAACAGACAGGACAAGACTGCATCTGCTCCATTGTGGTTGTGCTTCATGGTGGTGAATGCAGAGGGGGAAAAAAGGTTCAAGCTGGCTTGGAAACCCAGTCACACTTCTCTACAGAAAGAATCACTGAGCAAGGGGCACTGTGAGAAGTGACTCCCCATCCCTCACACACAAATACAGAATTAACCAGGTTGGAAAAGACCTTTGAAATTACTGAGTCCAACCTATCATCCAACACCATCTGATCAACTAAACCATGGCACCAAGTGCCTCATCCAGGCTCTTACTAAATGCCTCCAGTGATGGTGACTCCACCACCTGCCTGGGCAGCACATTCCAATGGCCAATCTCTCTTGCTGGGAAGAACTTCTTCCTAACATCCAGCCTAAACTTTCCCTGGCACAGCTTGAGACTGTGTCCTCTTGTTCTGGTGCTGGTTGCCTGGGCGAAGAGACCAACCCCCACCTGGCTACAACCTCCCTTCAGGGAGTTGCAGACAGCAAGAAGGTCTCCCCTGAGCCTCCTCTTCTCCAGGCTAAGCAACCCCAGCTCCCTCAGCCTCTTCTCACAGGGCTGTGCTCCAGACCCCTTCCCAGCCTTGTTGCCCTTCTCTGGACACGTTCAAGTGTCTCAATGTCCTTGTTAAATTGAGGGGCCCAGAACTGGACACAGGACTCAAGGTGTGGCCTAACCAGTGCAGTGTACAGGGGCAGAATGACCTCCCTGCTCCTGCTGGCCACACTCTTCCTGATGCAAGCCAGGATGCCATTGGCCTGCTGGCTCATGACATGGTATGAGATGTCAGTCACCTCAGTTTCTCATGTATAATCAGCCAAGCCCTAAAGACCAATTGCAGTACAAGTCAGAACAACTTTACTTAGGGTAAGAAATGAGGGGTTTTGCCACTGCATAAGAAATTCTCTGTACACAGAGTCCCTTTGACCTTGGTTAAGTGCCTCAGAATAAGCTTTTCAGGAGGATTTGAAGAAAAGCATGCAGAATTCCAGGAAAAGTGATCTACAGCTCAGAATTTTCCTCTGGACTCCTTGAACTCAGCAGAAGGGCTGCTATTTCTGTGCAGGTCATGACATACCCTTTGTATGCACCACAATTAGTGTTACCCTTAATTGCAGGTGGAAGCCTCAAATGGGCTCGTGGCCTCCTTGACCTTGATGTCTTTACCAGTGTATTTGTGCCAGAGAGGGAATGAAACACAAACCAAGAGCAAAAAGGACATTCAGTGAAGCTTTCTCTAAAGACTAGAGTTGGCCAAGAACTCTTCATCAAAGCAATTTGTCATCACCAAATGCCAGTAGTTTGAAATGAAAACTCCTTTGACACAAATCCATTCATCCAGCAATTCCCCCCCCCCCCCACTTATGAGGCAGGAAGCAGTCCTGGGCTTGGTCTGCCCTGTGCAGAAGTCTTTTGCTGGCTGGAGAAGCACCAGGCACAGACACACATCTGTACACAGGGTAAAAACCAATCTGGAAATTCAAATACAGGGTCTGGAAGGTCTTGAGGTCAATCCTGAAAGCCTTATCATGAACTCCTGCCCTGATACACTGCTTGTGGAGTGATTGAGGAGAGGCTGAGGGAGCTGGGGTTGCTTAGCCTGGAGAAGAGGAGGCTCAGGGGAGATCACCTTGTTCTCTACAACTCCCCTGAAGACCAGCACCAGAACAAGAGGACACAGTCTCAAGTTGTGCCAGGGGAAGTTTAGGCTGGAGGTGAGGAGAAAGTTCTTCACAGAGAGAGTTGTTAGCCATTGGAATGTTCAAAAAGGGATTGGAGGTGGCACTTGAATCCATGGTTTTGTTAGTCCTGAGGCGTTGGGTGCTAGGTTGGGCTTGATGATCCCTGAGGTCTTTTCCAACCTTATTGATTCTATGATTCTAGGCAGGGTAGCAACCCAACTAGAATCAATGACACAAATGAAGCTTTAGTGAAGCAAAGCCTGCCTTCTTCCTTTACATCTTTGTCCAAATAGACCTCCAGCCATGGTCTGTCAAAACTTGTCCTCACTGTCTAATTACTGCCTGGTTTGTGGCCAGAAGTCAAAATTTTGCTCCAACCCAGTAATTTCTTGCTCTGCAGTAGTTTCAAGTGTGGGCAGTGCTTGTTTTCAGTCATCTCAGAAGGAGTATCTTATTACATCCATCATCTGATTCCTTTTTTATAACCTTGACTAAGGTTACCAAGAAAAGTTGAAGGTTCTTTCAGTTCTCAGTGGTATAGAATAGAATAGGATAGAATAGAATAGAGCAGGTTGGAAGAGACCTTCAAGATCATCGTGTCCAACCCATCAACCAATCCAACACCACCTAAACAACTAACCCATGGCACCCAGCACCCCATCAAGTCTCCTCCTCAACACCTCCAGTGATGGTGACTCCACCACCTCCCCAGGCAGCACATTCCAGTGGGCAATCACTCTCTCTGTGTAGAACTTCTTCCTAACCTCCGGCCTAAACCTCCCCTGGCACCGCCTGAGACTGTGTCCTCTTGTTCTGGTGCTGGTTGCCTGGGAGAAGAGACCAACCTCTGCCTGTCTACAACCTCCCTTCAGGGAGTTGTAGAGAGTGATAAGGTCACCCCTGAGCCTCCTCTTCTCCAGGCTAAGCAAGCCCAGTTCCCTCAGCCTCTCCTCACAGGGCTGTGCTCCAAACCCCTCACCAGCTTTGTTGCCCTTCTCTGTACTCGTTCCAGCAAGTCACCACATCACTCCTTAACCTGACAGTGCTCAAGAGCAACTGGCTCTGAGCCCTCAGATCTCCACAACACCCAACAACAATGGCAATAAAATAGTCAAAGCTGAAGTCCTGAGGAGCCTCCATGGCAAACTTGTAGAGGTTTTAGTGGAAGAGAAGAGCAAGTGAAATGAAGGTGGGGCATGGTCTGTGGGGCACTTGCCTGCAATATGGCAGTGGGGTAGCAGCCCCTTGTCTGCCATTGGCAGTTTTGGTGTAGCAATGTGCACCTCCTCCAGAGAGGCATGCTTGTGCAGAGTGAAAGTGTCACACATAAAAGGCTGTTCAGGTGTGAGAAAAGTGAGAGTCTTCACATTAGGCTGTGTTGGTTTCTGTGTCCCAGGTGGCAGAGTAACTGGAGGGAGTTTGTGTGGTGCCTTCTAAGCTCTCTGGGCACAGCCATCCAGGGCTGCCCTGGGGAAAGCTGTGGCAGGGATCTGCAGGCCTTCTGACACAGAAGGCAAGAGCAGAGGGTTACAAAGCATTGCTCTGCTATCAAAGGTGCCTTCAAGAGTTTGTTACTGACAGCACCACAGTTCTGAGATGCTAAGGGAGCAGCTGAAGTAGCAACTGAATGTTCCTAAGTGCATGAGGCCTGGTGGGATTCAGCCCAGAGCCTTGAAGGAGTTGGCAAATGTCATGGCAGAGCCCCTCTCAATCATCTGCCAAAGGTGCTGGGAGTCTGGGGAGGTCCCTGCTGGCTGGAAGCTAACCAACCCTACTGCAGTGTAGCAGGACAGGAGGGAAGACCCAAACCAGAGAGAATTACAGAGAGAGTGATTGCCCATTGGAATGGGCTGCCTGGGGAGGTGGTGCAGTCACCATCCCTGGAGGTGTTCAGGAGGAGCCTTGATGGGGTGCTGGGTGCCATGGGTTAGTTGATTAGGTGGTGTTGGGTGATAGGTTGGACAGGATGATCTTGAAGGTCTCTTCCAACCTGGTTTATTCTATTCTATGTAAAATGCAGTAACAGCCAGAAAAGCTGTGCAGAGCGAGTGGAACTGACTGTGGGTGGCACTGGCATGAAGCATCCTGGGTCACACCCACCCAGACTTGTGAGCAAAAGCAGCTTGGGAAGGCTGCTGGAAAGCAGGGTGGCAGCAAAAGCCCTGGGGCTCTGGGGTCAGCAGGAGCCAGCAAGGTGCCCTTGGCCAAAGACAGCAAGTGGTGCCCTGGGCAAAGCACCTGGATGAAGGTGAGCCTTCTCCTCTGCTCAGTGCTGCTGAGAGCAGTAGGAGAGAGACATGGGCATCCTGGGGAGAGCCCTCCAGCAGTGCCCCTCCTGCTGCCCCTGCCCCCCCGCCCCCCCCGTGTGACCGTTGGGGTATGTTGACCAAGTGCTGCCTGGCAACGGCCCCAGTGCCTGCGGGGACGGCAGTGGAGCGGCACCGGCAGAGCCAAGCTCTTGCCCAGCAGCACCACCCATCACCACCCTGAGCGCATTGGCAGCCTCCTGGGGCAGCCTGTGCTCTCTCCCGAGCCCTTTCAGCCCTCGCCTCGGCAGGATGGGTCAGTTAAACTGCTGTCATCGCTCCAGGTACGCTTCACCCCTGGCTCAGGGGCGTGTTGGCACGACTGGGACCCGCAGCAGCCACCTTTCTCATGCCCAGTGCCATCTGCTCTGCAGGCTTGAGCCCTGTCCCGAGCAGCAGTGCCCACCTGACACACACCAGCCCGAGCCGCTGCTCCGCCAGCCCGTGCGGCTGAGCCGGGGCCGTAAGAGGCAGACAAGGGAGCTCCTCCTCTTCGCCGACTCCTTGGTCATCGCCAAGGCCAAGTAAGACTCGCAGAGCCCAGCTGCCTTTCTCCCCGGCCCTGGCCCTGGCCCCAGGGCAGGGACACCCAAGCAGCAGCTCATGCTTTGGCCCCTTGGTGCTGGAGGCGCTCAAGGCTGCAGCCGTGGCAGCTGCGCTCCAGAGGGCAGCCCCAGGGTCAGGCAGCTCCAGGTCACTCCCAGGCTCCTCTCTCCAGACGTGGCGGTGTCCTGCGGTCACTGCTCGGCCTGGCCCTGGGCCAGTTGATGGTGCTGAGCGGTGGGGAGCCATCAGAGACTGCCGAGGGGGAGGAAGACAGTTCCACCAAGTCCCTTGTCCTCATCTGGCCCTCTGGCTCCTGTGTCATCTCGTTCGGGTCAGTCTGGGGGCCGTGCCGCTCGGCAGGGCACGCTCGGCAGAGTCTCTGTCCTGCCCCCCAGGGCGGAGCTGTGCCAGTGCCTGCCTCTGCCCTCAGCCTGGGGAGCCTTGGGCGCTGAGGCTGTTTCTCCTCTCTTTCTGCAGCTCACGGGCAGTGAAGGAGCTCTGGGTCAGCACACTGCGCGGGTAAGCTGTGCCTGGCAGTGCAGCCTGGGGCGCTCATGCTCACATGCCGGGGGGAAGCTCCAGGTACAGCCGTACCATGGGGCAATGCTGCAGCTCTTCTTCAGAGAGCTGCCACCACAGCTGGGAGCAGCTCCTGAGCGGGCAGATCTGGTGGAGAACTTTTACCCAGCTGTGTCCAGGCAACAACTGCCCAGCTCCACTCTCAGCACTGCCGGCTGGTGCCAGCCAGCTTCAGGGCAGCTTGGAAGAGCTCCCAGGGCTGGGAGGAGAACCAAGAGGCAGCTTGTGTCTCACGCAGCTCTTTGTTACCCCTTCCCCAGGCACAGGCCACCAGAAGGAGCAGAGGGAGCCCAGGTCACCCAGCTGCCCTCCCTCAAGCTGCTGCTGAAAGAGCTGAGCAGGCAGAGAGCTGTGAGTGTCCCTCCTGTCCGCACTCTGTCCCCAGAGGCTGCTGCAGCCCAGCATCAGCTGCATCGCTTCTCACCTGCTGCTCTTTTCCCTTTGCACAGCCCCTGACACTGCACAGCGAGAGGCTGGAGAGGCTGATTGCGGCCCAGGCAAAGGTGAGGAGTGCTTGGGCTGCTCTCTCAGCTGTGCCCACCTCTCACACGTGGCCAGGGGCTGCTGCAGCTGGCAGCGAGCCCTTTGTGTGGTGGGGCTGCTGGCTGAGCACAGCTCATTGCTTGCAGGTTGGCACAGAACAGCAGCTGCCTCCTGTCCCCACTGGTGGCAAAGGAGAACCTGGCCGCTTGGATGGTGAGTTTGGAGAAGACAGGGGCAGGAGGACCCTTCTCTCCTCCTCTCATGGGCGAGCACTTGTGCTGCTCTGGGGCTGCTGCTGCTGCTGTTGCCCTTCTGAGAGGGCAGCAGCTCTGTCCCCAGCGCTATTGGGTGGGAGCGAGCTGAGCCCCCAGGGCCCCCTGTTCCCAACAAGGAGTCTGCTGTGGCCTTCCCTGGGGGCTGGGGGACAGTGCTGAGAAGGTGCAGGAGCACTTGCTTGGTGCTTGTCCTCCACCTCTCCTTTCTCTCTTTTTGCCTGGCAGCAGGTGGGAGGCGCAGGAGGAGGCTGGGGCTGCCCTGGCCCTTTTCTCGGCGACAGAGCTCGGCTGCCAGCGCTGGAGCTCCCAGGCCATCAGGCTGTGGCGACTCAGCGCCCCTCTTTGGCCAGCCCTCGGCCGCTGTGTGCAGCCGGGATGGCAGGCTGCCTCAGCCCGTCCAGGTAAGCAAGCCTGGCCAGGGCGCCCCCAGCCCCCCCAGCTGCTGTGGAGCGGTGATGGCCCCAGCGGAGGGAGCCTGGGGGTGGCCTGGGGACAAAGGCGGCTCCTCCTCTCAGCAGCACCCTCCAGCTCTGCTCTTGAGAGGGACCTGGCTGCCTCCTCTCTTCAGCAAAGCCATGTGGCAGAGGTGCCAGGAAGAGCAGCCCCAGAGCTGCGGCTGTGTGTGCAGAAGCCAGGGCTAGGAGTGGGGAAGGCTGTTTGAGCCAGCTGCAGGCACCTAAGTAGGAACCGATGGCTCTCTGTGTGCAGGTGCCACAGCCGGTGGAGTTCCTCAGCGACCATCAGGGGGAAGTCTTTGAAGAGGAGGAGGTGACTAGGCTGGAGGCTGCAGAGGCTGAGGAGGTGGCAGCAGCGGGGCCAGGAGTAGAAGCTGGAGAGGTATGTGAAGTCCACCAAGAAGAGGAGGACAACAGCTCCCCCTCAGAAGGTGGGAGTGCAGCCAGAGGGCAAGCAAGGTCATTCTCCAAGCTGCAGCTCTGCAGCAGTGCAGAGCAAGGCTGATGGGATCTGCCTCTGAGCTAGCAAGTGGGCAGGGAGGTCCTTGCTGCCTCTTCACTTCCCCCTTTCCATTGCAGGTGCTTCCAGAGGCTCCTGCAAGCCAAGAGCCAAAGAGCTCAGCTGAGCACAGAAGGTAAAATGAGCTGGCTTTGAGTGAGAGCAGAGCTGCTCCAAGGTGCTGATGGCTTTACCTGTCTAACAATGCTTTTGAATGGCAAGGTTACCCAAGGCTTCTGGGGACATGCAGCACTGCTCCTGCAGGAAGAGAAAGCTGAGCTGGACAGAGGAGAGGGACAGCCAGCCCGACAACAAAAGGCAAAAGCTGGAAATGGATCCCCAGGTGAGAAACTGAGCAGTCTCAGGTAGAGCAGAGCAAGAAGGAGGCAGCTGTGTAACAGTCCCTGCTGTCCCCTTTGAAATCTGCTGGGGGTAGAGGAAACATTTGTGAGGTGCACAGAGATCGCCCCTGAGGGGAAGCATGTGCCTGCCCTTGGGGGAAGATGTGTGTCAGGAGGGGAATGCCACCCCCTGGGAGAAGATGTGTGTCAGGAGGGAAATGCCACCCCTGGGAGAAGATGTGTGTCAGGAGGGAAATGCCACCCCTGGGGGAAGATGTGTGTCAGGAGGGAAATGCCACCCCTGGGGGAAGATGTGTGTCAGGAGGGAAATGCCACCCCTGGGGGAAGATGTGTGTCAGGAGGGAAATGCCACCCCTGGGGGAACATGTGTGTCAGGAGGGAAATGCCACCCCTGGGGGAAGATGTGTGTCAGGAGGGAATGCCACCCCTGGGGGAACACGTGTGTCAGGAGGGACATGCCACCCCTGGGGGAACACGTGTGTCAGGAGGGACATGCCACCCCTGGGGGAACACGTGTGTCAGGAGGGACATGCCAACCCTTGGGGGACCATGTGTGTCAGGAGGGACATGCCAACCCTTGGGGGACCATGTGTGTCAGGAGGGAAATGCCACCCCTGGGGGACCATGTGTGTCAGGAGGGGAGTGCCACCCCCTGGGAGACCATGTGTGTCAGGAGGGAAATGCCACCCCTGGGGGAAGATGTGTGTCAGGAGGGGAATGCCACCCCTGGGGGAAGATGTGTGTCAGGAGGGGAATGCCACCCCTGGGGGAAGATGTGTGTCAGGAGGGGAATGCCACCCCTGGGGGAAGATGTGTGTCAGGAGGGGAATGCCACCCCTGGGGGAAGATGTGTGTCAGGAGGGGAATGCCACCCCTGGGGGACCATGTGTGTCAGGAGGGGAATGCCACCCCTGGGGGAAGATGTGTGTCATGTGTGTCAGGAGGGGAATGCCACCCCTGGGGGAAGATGTGTGTCAGGAGGGGAATGCCACCCCTGGGGGAAGATGTGTGTCAGGAGGGGAATGCCACCCCTGGGGGAAGATGTGTGTCAGGAGGGGAATGCCACCCCTGGGGGACCATGTGTGTCAGGAGGGGAATGCCACCCCCTGGGGGACCATGTGTGTCAGGAGGGGAATGCCACCCCCTGGGGGACCATGTGTGTCAGGAGGGGAATGCCACCCCTGGGGGACCATGTGTGTCAGGAGGGGAATGCCACCCCAGCATGGGCAGTTTCCCTTCAGCACTTGTTAGTGGATGGAGCAGGATGCTGCAGCAGGACCCCAGGGAGCTGCAGATCCCTCCTCCCTGCTGTCCAGTGCCAGGACTTGGAACGGTTCAAAGCTTCATCTGGCAACATTCAGACTGGATAATGGGAAGCATCTCTTTGCTGGGAGGGTGGTCAGCTAGTGCAGAGGCCTCCTAGAGAGCTGGCCATTGCTTTTGCTTCCTGTTTTGGAGGTAAAACATAAGGCAATTGAAATGAAGACTTCCTGAGCATCATTAGGAACACCTGGAAGGAGCTGCCAGTAACAAAGATGAAGGACAGTTTGGGTTTCCCTTCTCATTCTGCCCCAGCTAGCTCATAAGAAATGGTTTCTGTGACTTGCAGAGACTTGTTGAGTTCCAGTGCTCTTCTTTCAGAGCACCACAGAATGTTAGGGGCTAGAAGGAACCTTGAGAGGTCAGCCAGTCCAACCCTCCTGCCAGAGCAGGATCACCTAGAGTAGGTCACACAGGAATGTGTCCAGGTGGGTTTTGAGTATCCAGAGAGAGAGACTCCACAACCCTCCTGGGCAGCCATTCTAGTGCTCTGTCACCCTCACAGTCAAATCATCCTTCCTCATGTTTCCATGGCTCTTCCTATGCCTCAAGTTCCACCCAGTGCCCCTTGTCCTGCCCCTCGAGATGCCCTTTGTTTCCTGGGGTCAGTGTTCTCCTCCATGCTTGGTGCAGCTGGATCCCAGCCTGGCTCTAGGTTTGTCCAACACTTGAGTCTAAAGCCCTTGGGAGTCAAAAGGCTCCCTCAAGTTCCACAGTCTAAACTCTGACAGGCCCAATCCCTAATCCCCAGCTAGAAGGAATTCTGCAGAGGAGTGCTGGGAATGGGCACTGGCTCACACCAAAGCACAAGCTGCTTGTCCTCCCCTCACCCTTGTCCTTTTTTTTCTTCCCATCTTTCTCAGGGCAGCCTGAAGAGATCCCTGGAGAAATGTCACGTGGCCTTTGCTCCTGTGTACTTGAGCAGCGTGTGGGACGTTCTCCTGAGCTCAGAATAGTTCTTTCTCTCTAGCTTTCCATCTTTAGTTAGGAGTTACTGCTGTAGGGGTTAGAGCTCTTGTTGCTACAGTAGAGTTACAGGGGCTGCTCAACTTAGAGCAGTTGTTACAGTTCTAGTTAAGGTTCTAGTGGGAGTTGTTCCAGTTGCAGTTATTAGAGTTGTTAAGGTTCTCTAGTTGTTGTTAAGGTTCTAGTTGTTAAGGTTCTCTAGTTGTTGTTAAGGTTCTAGTTGTTGTTTAAGATTCTAGTTGTTAAGGTTCCAGGGGGTGGTTGGTAAGGTTCCAGCGGGTGGTTGGTAAGGTTCCAGGGGGTGGTTGGTAAGGTTCCAGCGGGTGGTTGGTAAGGTTCCAGCGGGTGGTTGGTAAGGTGGTGGTTGGTAAGGTTCCAGCGGGTGGTTGGTAAGGTTCCAGCGGGTGGTTGGTAAGGTGGTGGTTGGTAAGGTTCCAGCGGGTGGTTGGTAAGGTTCTAGCGGGTGGTTGGTAAGGTGGTGGTTGGTAAGGTTCCAGCGGGTGGTTGGTAAGGTGGTGGTTGGTAAGGTTCCAGCGGGTGGTTGGTAAGGTTCCAGCGGGTGGTTGGTAAGGTTCTAGCGGGTGGTTGGTAAGGTGGTGGTTGGTAAGGTTCTAGTGGGTGGTTGGTAAGGTTCTAGCGGGTGGTTGGTAAGGTGGTGGTTGGTAAGGTGGTGGTTGGTAAGGTTCTTAGGGTCTAGCTGTTGAGTTGCTCTAGTTCTTGTTCTGGTTCTAGTTATAGAAATGAAGGAGGCAGTAGCAAGGAAGGTGAAGGCCCAGGGGATGTTGATGGTGACCAAAATTGGCCTTGAGGAGGAAGCTGATGGTGAAGTGGTGCTACCCTGTGAGGGTGCTACGTGGCAGATGGGGCAGCAGGTGCAGCCCTGCTGTGGTAGTTGCTGGAGCGGCGGCACAGCAGCTGCCAAAAGATGCAAGGCCAGGAGCAGCAGAGGCAGTGGAGACTGAACAGCAGGCTCAGGAGCACAAGCAAGTGCGAGATGGGCAGGCTGGGCAGGTAGAGGTTGGTGGTGGTCTCAGGTTGTAGCAGCCCTGGAGAAGTGGCATCCCAGGCTGAGGGCCGTGATGGGAACCAGCGGCCGCACACTGGCAGCGCCAGGCACAGCCGCTGGCGGCAGGGCCGTTGCAACTTGCACTGCAACTCTGGCCTCGTCCCTCCCTGTGCTGGGGGCTGCAAGGAGGGGGCTGCTTGGCACCCACCATCCCCCTGCCCAAGGGAAGAACCCTGAGGGGAGGAGAGGCATCCGCAGCACTCGCCCGGCACAGAGCAAGAGCGGCATCGGCGCGGGGCAGAGAAAGGGAGGCAGCACGAGGCGCCAAGAGGAGCGAACAAGCACGACAAAGAAGGAGACTTTTATTTTCCACAGAGTTTGAAAGGTTCTTTGTTATGTCAGTCATGTATCTTTTATTTAGAATAAATCATTTATTTATTATAAACCAAACCAGGTTGGAAGAGACCTTCAAGATCATTGAGTCCAATCCAACCCACCCAAACAGCTAACCCATGGCACCAAGCACCCCATCAAGTCTCCTCCTGAACACCTCCAATGATGATGACTCCACCACCTCCACAGGCAGCCCATTCCAATGGGCAATCACTCTCTCTGTATAGAACTTCTTCCTAACATCCAACCTAAACCTCCCCTGGCACAGCCTGAGACTGTGTCCTCTTGTTCTGGTGCTGGTTGCCTGGGAGAAGAGACCAACCCCCACCTGGCTACAACCTCCCTTCAGGGAGTTGTAGAGAGTGATAAGGTCACCCCTAAGCCTCCTCCTCTCCAGGCTAAACAACCCCAGCTCCCTCAGCCTCTCCTCACAGGGCTGTGCTCAAGGCCTCTCCCCAGCCTTGTTGCCCTTCTCTGGACACCTTCCAGCAACTCAACCTCCTTCCTAAACTGAGGGGCCCAGAACTGAACATAGGACTCGAGGTGTGGCCTAACCAGTGCAGTGTACAGGGGCACAATGACCTCCCTGCTCCTGCTGGCCACACTGTTCCTGATGCAGGCCAGGATGCCATTGGCCTTCTTGGCCACCTGGGCACACTGCAGGCTCATGTTCAGCCTACCATCGACCAGCACCCCCAGGTCCCTCTCTGCCTGGCTGCTCTCAGCCACTCTGACCCCATCCTGTAGCACTGCATGGGGTTGTTGTGGCCAATGTGCAGAACCTGACACTTGGATGTGTTCAATCTCCTGCCCTTGGCCTCTGCCCATCTGTCCAGCCTGTTGAGGTCCCTCTGCAGAGCCTCTCTACCCTCCAGCAGATCAACTCCTGCCCCCAGCTTGGTGTCATCAGCAAATTTACTGATGATGGACTCAATGCCCTCATCCAGATCATCAATAAAGATGTTAAAGAGCATGGGGCCCAGCACTGACCCTTGGGGCACACCACTAGCGCTTGGCTGCCAGCTGGCTGTGGCACCATTCACCACCACTCTCTGGGCTCAGCCTCCAGCCAGTTCCTAACCCATCGCAGTGTGCTCCCGTCCAAGCCAGGGGCTGACAGCTTGGCCAGGAGTTTGCTATGGGGGATGGTGTCAAAGGCCTTGCTGAGGTCCAGGTAGACTATATCCACAGGCCTCCCCACATCCACCAGGCGGGTCACCTGGGCATAGAAAGAGAGCAGGTTGGTCAGGCAGGACCTGCCTTTCCTGAATCCATGCTATCTGGGCCTGATCCCTTGGCCATCCTGTAAGTGCTGTGTGATTGCACTCAGGATGACCTGTTCCAGGATCTTGCCTGGCACTGAGGTCAGGCTGACAGGCCTGTAATTCCCTGGCTCATCCAATCGACCCTTCTTATGGATGGGCACAACGTTGTCCAGCTTCCAGTCCTCTGGGACCTCTCCAGTGAGCCAGGACTGCTGGAAAATGATGGATAGTGGCTTGGCCAGCTCCTCTGACAGCTCTCTCAGCACCCTAGGATGGATCCCATCTGGTCCCATGGACTTGTGGGGATCCAAGCTGCTGAGGAGAGTTCCAACCACGTCCTCATGGAACATAGGGAAATTGTGCAGCTCCCTGGCTCCTTCCGCCAGCTCTGCAGGCCAGCTGTCTGGAAGACGTTCTGTCCTTCTAGTAAAAATTGAGGCAAAGAAGGTGTTAAGTATCTCTGCCTTTTCCTCATCCTTTATTACAACATTTCCCTCCCTGTCAACCAAGGAGTGGAGGTTGTCCTTGCCCTTCCTCTTGCTATTAATGTATTTATACAAGGACTTTTTGTTGTCCTTCACAGTGAAGGCCAGTCTAAGATCCAAATGTGCTTTCGCCTCCCTAATTTTCTTCCTACATGATTTGGCAACATCCTTAAACATTCCGTGGGTTGCCTCCCCTCTCCTCCAAAGGTGATACACCCTCTTTTTTCCCCTTAGTTCTTGTTGAGGGTTGGAAGGGTAATGCCAAAAAGCCTCCTCCCTCCCCCCTGTAAAGTAAAGGGAAAGAAAATTGAAAGGAAAGGAAAAAAAAACTCACAGCTGAATTAGCAAAGCAATGGGTGCTGTATATTTACAAAGCAGGGAAACGCAGGGAAATATATACAAGATTTACAATATTTACAGTATATACAGAAATATAAAACAAAGTAGCACAGAAATGAGAGTTCCCCCCTCTGCTGAGGGAGTTCCCCACCTCCCCTCTCCCCTCTCTCCCCCTTTCCCCAGAGCGGGTTAGAAAGAGAGAGAAAGAGGAAAAAGTTAGAAGCAGTTATGTGTTAATTGGAAAGCAGTTAATACAGGCCTTGCAGTTTATCAGTTTCAAGGTCAAGCCTTGGCCGAAAGCCCAGAACAGCGAGCTGCTGCTACCAAGGGAGGGGAAGACAGAACTGAACTGGAAAAGTGCAGGAAAGCCCAAGATACCCTGCTGCACTCCCAGTACAGAAGGTGCTTCCTCCCAATCTACCAATGAAATTAGTTTAGATCCGTCTTTTTCGTTTACAAACATCTGTCCACCATATTCCCTTTCTTAAGGGGACAGCCTCAAACAGTCACAGTTCTATTAAAAGTTCAGTGCAGGGCAGAGAAAGGGAGGCGGCGCGCGGCGCCAAGAGGAGCGAACAACCATGACAAAGAAGGAGACTTTTGTTTTCCACAGAGTTTGAAAGGTTCTTTGCTACATCAGTCACGTATCTTCTATCAGCCTGTACAGCTCTGTCCTCCTGGAGTCCCACATCGCACAGTGGCAAAGTGACATGTTTGGTAGTGTATCTCTGACACTTGAAACCCTTTTCAGAGAGCTTTCCTCTCTCTGTTTTGTTTTCCCTCTCCCCCTGTTCTTTTGTCTCTTTACTTTTGGAATGTACAGTCTGTGAGGTAAAATTAAGCTGACATTAAAACCTGTCTGCGCTGCAGCCCCAGGCACCGAGGCTCCAATGGCAAATACGCTATGAAGTGACTATCAAAAATAGGAGCTCCTTTGAATTTGGCTATGAAAAAAAGCCTCAGTCCCTGCAGGGGGACTGCAGTAACAAATCCTAACCCTTGGGAGGCGCTCAGCCGCCGAGGAGGCTCGGGGCTGCTGCGCGGTGCCTCGTTTGCACTGCCGAACGCGGCACCGGTGAGAAGGGTCTAGAAAACATCGGTCCCGGCGGTGGTCTGCGGGGAGGGCTCAGCCTCTACGTACAAAGGACAAATTCCAAAGGAAATGTAAACAATCAGTCGGGATTACACACAGATGGCTCTCGCCGGCTGGAGGCCAAGCTCTCGGCCATCGCCTTTTGGTTTTCCCCTTCCCTCCCCCTCCCCTTTTCAACAAAAGAATCAACCCCCAAACCAGAGCTCAGCAACATTATTCTACAGCACAGCTCATTGGACGTATCAACAGTTACAATACATGCCCGTCCTGGGAGCAGAGAAAGTCTGCAGAGCTCTTCAAAGCACAAGACAGAGGTTCCTTCATATTTTGTTGTTTGTTTTAATTATCATTATCCTTAAGACTGACAGAAGTGTTGAATACCATTAAAAAACGCTAAACTGAAGACACCTAGAGGTCATTGAATGATTTACTACCTAGTAACTCAAATAAATTAAAGAGAGCCAATTACAAGGAGTATTAACAAGTAACAGAAGTGTGATGAGACGAGGAGGAGCTGTTGTGTTGTAAAGGTAGCTTCACCACAAGCCCTGTGTCACTGGCAGCCTGTCTCGGTCCAGAGACACAGTTCTTCTAAATATTCCCATGTTGTGAAATGAGAGGCACAAACGAGGCCAAAATCAGAGTATCATTCAGGGTTGGAAGGGACCACAAGGATCATCCAGTTCCAACCCCCCTGCCATGGGCAGGGACACCCCACACTACATCAGCCTGGCCACAGCCTCAGCCAGCCTGGGCTTAAACACCTCCAGGGATGGGGCCTCGACCACCTCCCTGGACAACCCATTGCAGGGCTTCACCACTGTCATGGGGAAGAACTTCCTCCTCACATCTAGCCTGAATCTCCCCACCTCCAGCTTCATTCCATTCCCCCTGGTCCTAGCACTACCTGAGATCCTGAGCAGTCCCTCCCCAGCCTTCCTGTAGGCCCCCTTCAGATACTGGAAGGCCACAAGGAGATCACCTGGGAGCCTTCTCTTCTGCAGACTGAACAGCCCCAACTCCTTCAGTCTGTCCTCACAGGAGAGCTGCTCCAGCCCTCTGATCATCCTTGTGGCCCTTCTCTGGACACCTTCCAGCACCTCCAGATCCCTCTTGGAATAGGGGCTCCAGAACTGGAGGCAGTACTCCAAGTGGGGTCTCAGCAGAGCTGAGCAGAGGGGGTGAATCACCTCCCTTGCCCTGCTGGCCACACTTCTCCTGATGCAGCCCAGGATCTGATTGGCTTTGTGGGCTGCAAGTGCACACTGAGAGCTCCTGTTGAGCTTCTCCTCCCCCAGCACCCCCAAGTCTCTCTCCTTAGGGCTGCTTTCCAGCCAGTCACTGCCCAGCCTGGATTTGTGCCTGGCATTGCCTCCACCCAGCTGCAGGAGGAGTTTAACAGGAATAAAACAGTATCTCTGTGTTCTTAAACTCTATATTGCTAAACTCAAACCAGGTACTGGTTTCAAAGCTTCTGGGAATCATCACTAGTTCAAAACCTCTTCCTCACAAAGCAAATGTATCGAGTCTGATTTTTAGGACCACTTAAAAATGTGAGGCAGAAAGCTCTCTGCAGAGGCTAAAATAAACCTTTCCTCTGTGGCCACCCTTCCCTGCATTTGTTCCTAATCATATTTCCACACATTTCAGTGTCTCCCCCACTGGAGAAGCATATGGACACAACATCCAGTAACACTTTCCATCCACTCATATTTTTCCTGCCTCATGGCAGGCACAGACAGTTTAACAGCTGCATCCCTGGCAGACAAAGGGTCTGCCAGTGAAAATGCCCACAGCAATGGCATGCCCTGCAAGCCTGGTTATAGCTGCCGCTGGCTGACTTGCTGGTGGGCATTCAGAGCTGATATGTGTTGATAAAGGAAGACAACACAGGTGGAAGGTGGACAGCCACAGGGCAGATTCCCAACACAGCCCATCTGCTTTTCTGCCTCCCTCCATCCACCACAGTCAGAAACCAATCTTAACTGCACTGTGAAGCTGAATTAGTGACTACTTTTTGTCATTCACATGAAGAGAAGTATCAGGAGTCCTGGATGCCGTCAGCATGCAGCCATTGTAGTTGAACTGACAGGGCCTAGAATCTTGGGCATAAATTCCACCAAAACCAATCTCTATAATTACTTTTCACTGGCAGGGGACATGTGACACCAGAGGTGACAAAACATCACACATTTTTGCTTCATACATATTCAAGCTATGTGGGTTGGAACTAGATGATCCTTGTGGTCCCTTGTAAGGGGTTGGGGCAGACCCCCTCCCCACCACGCGCAGAAATAACAACTCAGACAAACGGATTGCAAAAGTGATGGAAAGTTTAAATAGAACAGTGAGTGAGTGCAGAGAACTAGAAACACAGTGACAAGAGAGAAACCCAAAACAGACCCAGAGAAATCCCATCCCCCACCTGAGGGTGCACCCAAACCCCCAGGGCTCCTCCTTCCCCCCCCACTGCTAGGCTAGTCTCAGCTGGCCAGATCTGAGACTGCCCATCCCCCCGTGGCCTTGGGCCTAACCAGGCCCATGGCCGGGAGATCTTCTCCCCAGTTCCCAGGTGGTGAGGAGGAAGGAAAGAGGAAGTGCCAGACCCCGCCGTGAGACTTATAGTGGTGCAAGGGATCATGGTAGGAAATAACCTAATTTCCTGTGTCCACCCACTGGGCTGGACTTCTGGACACAGGAAACACCCCTGTAGCAGAGGGCACCCAGCCCAAACTACGACATCCCTTCAAACCCTGCCTGATACTATGATACTATGACACTAGAATAGAATAGAATAGACCAGACCAGACCAGACCAGACCAGGTTGGAAGAGACTTTCAAGATCATCGAGTCCAACCCATCATCCAACACCACCTAATCAACTAAACCCATGGCACCAAGCACCCCATCAAGTCTCCTCCTGAACACCTCCAGTGATGGTGACTCCACCACCTCCCCAGCCAGCCCATTCCAATGGGCAATCACTCTCTCTGTGTAAAACTTCCTCCTGACCTCCAGCCTGAACCTCCCCTGGCGCAGCCTGAGACTGTGTCCTCTTGTTCTGGTGCTAGCTGCCTGGGAGACAAACCTCTGCCTGTCTGCAACCCCCCTTAAGGTAGTTGTAGACAGCAATAAGGTCTCCCCTGAGCCTTCTCTTCTCCAGGCTGAGCAACCCCAGCTCCCTCAGCCTCTCCTCACAGGGCTGTGCTCCAAACCCCTCCCCAGCTTTGTTGCCCTTCTCTGGACACCTTCCAGCAACTCAACCTCTTTCCTAACCTGAGGGGCCCAGAACTGGACACAGGACTCAAGGTGTGGCCTCACCTGCACTGCCCTGCCCCTTCCTCCTTCCCCCTTGCCCTCATGTGTTTGGGATTTTATGTTTCTTCCTAAAGTGCTTTCCAGCAGACACTGCAAATGAAGTGATTTATTTGCCAGACCCTGCAAACAGAACTGCACCTATGCTTCTCTGAACATCCTTTGTGCAGCAGAGGGAAGATACAATCTTCTGCCATCTTCCACTGACACTGTGGTGTTAGTAAAAATAGCCAGCATGCTTCAATTGTATGGCTTGATAAGAGTCCCTGCTCTCTCTTTTGGTATCTGTTACTTATGGAGAGAAAACCTGTGTGTATAAAACTACATTTTGAGTTCAGACTGAAAATGACTTCATTAAGGGCTTTTGTTCCAGAAGTCACTTTAGTAAACAAAAGGTACTGCTTCAGTCCAGATGACTGCCACTCTAAAGCAACTTGCTATCTTCCTTAAACAGCAACTGTCAGAGAGTGTGGTTTTGCCATCAGCACACTTAGTCCAGTGCATCAAAGCTAAGTGAGTAAAGTCTGAGGGGGTTTGGAGTGGTTTCTTGCCTTCTCAGGCCTGTATTTACAGGACTGAAGAGGAAAGAATGCTCTCTACTGCTCTGCTCTCTACTGCTCTGCTCTCTACTGCTCTGCTCTCTACATTCTGAGGAGCAGGGATGGGAAAACAGTTGGCTTCACCAGCCTTCAAGCTTTTTGTGTATGGCAGTGCCCTGAAATGATTGTTCTGCATGACAAAAATGGTCAGCCAGCACTGCTAGAAGGAGAGCACCAAGAGAAGAGCCAAGTGTCACATAAATGCTGCTGTTCTTCAGTAGTGAAGTGACCATTTTCTACTGCATGAACAGGAAACTCTTTTCCTTAATCAGCCCTTCCAGTTCTTTCTGACATACGAACAGCTGAAGAAATTAGACTTGTGACAGGCTGAGCTCTATGCTGAATTCTGTTCATGTCCTGCGAGTTTAGAGCAACCTCTTAAGTTATCCTGAGTGCCTGCTCTTTGTTGCCTGAGGTGCTGGCCAAAGGAAGAGCTGATTACAAGGCCCTTGTGAATGAGAACAGCAACCTCTTAAGTTATCCTGAGTGCCTGCCCTTTATTGCCTGAGGTGCTGGCCAAAGGAAGAGCTGATCACAAGGCCCTTGTGAATGAGAACAGCCTGGAAGTGACTTCTGGGCTAACTGGCTGCGGTGGCAAAGGCTTGCTGGTGTGATTCAGTGCACTGTTTCCTGGCCTGAACCAAATGAGGTGGAACACCTTCTGTCAACTTTAAGTGTTGCTAATGTGAAGATGGGTAATGCAATGTTGTTGAGGCTTAGATGCACAGTGTAAGAGACAAAGAACAACCTTTCTCTGAAGGAAGATAGGTGGTACCAAGGAGCTGGGCTTCTCCTGGTTTCAGAAGTGTACAACTTGACTGCAATAGCTTAGAGTTCCTCCTTACCTGGAAGTCATCAGGGGACATCTATGCAAGCTTTCAATTCAGCAAGACAACCTTCTGCCACACAAAATCTGCTCCTGGTTTGAGAGCTCTGTGTTCTGAGATGCCTGCATGCAGAACTTGATGGGAATCATCCAGCTTCATTTGCAAGTGTGGCAGCTGCACTTGTCAGCTTTGCATATCTCCAGAAAAGGTGGGGTTGTGTCCCCCCCACATCCCTGATCATCATTCAGCATGAGTGCTTCATCAACATATTCCTATGTACAAACAAGCCCATGCTCATCTGCCTATCTTGCAGAGAAACTTGACTTTCTTCTTCTGTGGCTGAGAAGAGCTACTTGTAATGGCTGCTGGCTGTGATGTTATGCAAGTTTTAGACTGAGCAGTTGAGGCTCTGTGGTGTAGGTGTCTGTGTGAAAGGCACCAAACCCTTCCAAAGGTAAACTATACTAGGAAGGCTGCTTATCTTGCTCCCAAAGGCACTCACACCAAAAACTACTGAGCACTTTCAGACAGGCCCAGGTTGTCATGACACACCAGTCAGAACAACTCTGAACTCAAATGTTACCCTTTTGGGCTTCAATAGAATAGAAATAGAATAAACCAGGTTGGAAGTGCCACATCCAATCCCCTCTTCAGGCATGGTCTGGAAGATCAAGATCAAGTCCAACCCATCATCCAACACCACCTAATCAACTAAACCATGGCACCAAGCACCCCATCAAGTCTCCTCCTGAACACTTCCAATGATGGTGACTCCACCACCTCCCTGGGCAGCCCATTCCAATGGGCAATCACTCTCTCTGTAAAACTTCCTCCTGACCTCCAGCCTAAACCTCCCCTGGCACAGCTTGAGACTGTGTCCTCTTGTTCTGCTGCTGGATGCCTGGGAGAAGAGACCAACCTCTGCCTGGCTACAACCTCCCTTCAGGGAGTTGTAGACAGCAAGAAGGTCACCCCTGAGCCTCCTCTTCTCCAGGCTAAGCAAGCCCAGCTCCCTCAGCCTCTCCTCACAGGGCTGTGCTCCAAACCCTTCCCCAGCTTTGTTGCCCTTCTCTGGACACCTTCCAGCACCTCAACCTCCTTCCTAAACTGAGGGGCCCAGAACTGGACACAGGACTCAAGGTGTGGCCTAACCAGTGCAGTGTACAGGGGCACAATGACCTCCCTGCTCCTACTGGCCACACTGTTCCTGATGCAGGCCAGGATGCCAGTGGCCATCGTCCTGGCTGCCTGGGCACACTGCAGGCTCATGTTCAGCCTACCATTGATCAGTACCCCCAGGTCCCTCTCTGCCTGGCTGCTCTCAGCCACTCTGACCCCAGCCTGTAGCACTGCATGGGGTTGTTGTGGCCAAACTGCACCTGGCACTTGGACTTGTTGAATGCCATTCTGTTGGACTCAGCTCATCTGTCCAGCCTGTCAAGGTCCTTATTCAGAGCCCTTCTACCCTCTAACAGATCAACTCCTGCCCCCAGCTTGGTGTCATCTGCAAATATACTGATGGTCGACTCAATCCCATGCTCTAGATCATCAGTAAAGATTGAACAGGATGGGGCCCAGCACTGATCCCTGGGGCACACCACTGGTGCCTGGCTGCCAGCTGGATGTGGCACCATTCACCACCACTCTCTGGGCTCAGCCTCCAGCCAGTTCCTAACCCAGCTCAGAGTGCTGCTGTCCAAGCCAAGGGCTGACAGCTTGGCCAGGAGCTTGCTGTGGGGGACGGTGTCAAAGGCCTTGCTGAAGTCCAGGTAGCCCATATCCACAGCCTGCCCCATATCCACCAGGCAGTCACCTGATCATAGAAGGAGATCAGGTTGGTCAGGCAACCCATGTGTATCAGAACCTCAAGGCCATTACTAACTAAGCAATTATGCCAAAGTTCTTACAAATGCTGCTGCTGTTCAATACCAGGAAAGGAACCCTGTGGGATGCAAGTCATACAGTGGTCCTTCAGTGCTCAAAGCAGGATGCATAGCTTCACAATTCTTGTGGCATTGTGTTGGTCTCTCAAACATTTTTGTTCAGTCCTTAGAACAGAATTAACCAGGTTAGAAAAGACCTGTGAGATCATTACAGTATCACAGTATCACTTAGGTTGGAAAGGACCTCGGGGATCATTGAGTCCAACCTATCAACCTCTCACCCAACACCATCTAATCAACTCAACCATGGCACCAAGCACCCCATCCAGTCTCTTCTTAAACACCTCCAGTGCTGGTGGGGATGGTGACTCCACCACCTCCCTGGGCAGCACATTCCAATGGCCAATCTCTCTTTCTGTGAAGAATCTAGTGTGGGGTGTCCCTGCTAATGGCAGGGGGGTTGGAACTAGATGATCCTTGTGGTCCCTTCCAACCCTGACTGATACTATGATACTATGACTTCTTCCTCACCTCCAGCCTAAACCTCCCCTGGTGCAGCTTGAGGCTGTGTCCTCTTGTTCTGGGTGGCTGGGAGAGGAGACCAGCCCCCACCTGGCTACAACCTCCCTTCAAGGAGTAGCAGACAGCAAGAAGGTCTCCCCTGAGCCTCCTCTTCTCCAGGCTAAGCAACCCCAGCTCCCTCAGCCTCATTCCACTTAAATTTCCTAGAGATGAAATGAGTAATTTGGAGTTCACAAATGGCTTGTTTAATGCACAAGGCACTTTCTTTCCTAAGGGACAATGGGTTTTATACATGTGTATATATATCTGGGTTATGCTTATGTGCAGTGTTTTATTCCTTACAGCAGTTTCTGTGCTTTGATAGAACTCTTTGTAAGTGTTTTTTGTACACTACACAAAGGAGCAGTGTATGCTTTAAAGATCTGAACTGAGTAAAAGTTTTGAACCCATTATGTGATGCCTCTGAGTTGCTTTTGACATTGGAGCTTCAGATGGGAGGTGGGTGGGCATTCAAATGCTTCAAGGTGATTAACAAGGGAAAGCTGTTGCTGGCATTGAGCTGTATTGTGTTACTGGCTACTTTGCCAAGGCAGGCTCAAAGTGCTGTAGTGAAGTTCATGCTCATGCTAAGTGTGCAAAGCTGAACAGCAAAACAAAGAGAGTAAAGAGTATTTTGGAAGGTCAGGCATGATCCTCTGCAGCAGGCCCTGAGCCATGGTGGCAAAAGGCAGCTGTGCTCAAGGGGTGATGCTGCAGAGAAATGAAAACCAGTGCAGAAACGAGGAAGTGAGATGGTGATGTGAAATACATAGAAGAGAATAAACCAGGTTGGAAGAGACCTTCAAGATCATTGCATCCAACCCATCAACCAATCCAACCCACCTGAACAACTGCACCATGGCACCAAGTGCCTCATCCAGTCACTTCCTAAACACCTCCAGTGATGGTGACTCCACCACCTCCCCAGGCAGCCCATTCCAATGGGCAATCACTCTCTCTGTATAGAATAGAATGAATAGAATGGAATAGAATAGAATAGAATGAACCAGGCTGGAAAAGACCTTTGAGATCATCAAGTCCAACCCATCAACCAATTCAATCCACCTAATCAACTAACCCATGGCACCAAGTACCCCATCAAGTCTCCTCTTAAACACCTCCAATGATGGTGACTCCACCACCTCCCCAGGCAGCCCATTCCAATGGGCAATCACTCTCTCTGTGTATAGAGTGAATAGAATAGAATGAACCAGGTTGGAAAAGACCTTTGAGATCATCGAGTCCAACCTATCACCCAACACCATCTGATCAACTAAACCATGCAACCAAGCACCCCCCATCCAGTCTCTTCCTAAACACTTCCAGTGATGGTGACTCCACCACCTCCCTGGGCAGCACATTCCAATGGGCAATTCTCTTTCTGGGAAGAATTTCTTCCTAACATCCAGCCTAAACCTCCCCTGGTGCAGTTTGAGACTGTGTCCTCTTGTTCTGGTGCTGGTTGCCTGGGAGAAGAGACCAACCCCCACCTGGCTACAACCTCCCTTCAGGTAGTTGTAGACAGGAAGAAGGTTTCCCCTGAGCTTCCTCTTCTCCAGGCTAAGCAACCCCAGAGATGACATGTACTGTCACCATGGAGGGCTGCTTCTCACCGGTTATCAGGGCTGCCCTGGCCCTTGATGGAGAACCAAAGGGTTAATAGAAAAAGGAGTGATGGGTGCCTGGCCCAGCCTGCTTTGCAGGTGAGTAAGTGCTCACCAAGGGGTAGGTGGAGAGGACAAGAGCCTTTTCCAAGGGCAGGCACTGGTTTCACAGTGCACCACATTTGCTGTCTACAACTACCTGAAGGGAGGTTATAGCCAGGTGGGGGTTGGTTTCTTCTCCCAGGCAACCAGCACCAGAACAAGAGGACACAGTCTCAAGCTGCACCACGAAGAAGTTCTTCATAGAAAGAGAGATTGGCCATTGGAATGTGTTGCCCACGGAGGTGGTGGAGTCACCATCACTGGAGGAGTTTAGGAAGTGACTGGATGAGACACTTGGTGCCATGGTTTAGTTGATGAGATGGTGTTGGATGATAGGTTGGACTCGATGATCTCAAAGGTCTTTTCCAACCTGGTCCATTCCATTCCATTCCATTCCATTCCATTCCATTCCATTCCATTCCATTCCATTCCATTCCATTCCATTCCATTCCATTCCATTCCATTCCATTCCATTCCATTCCATTCCCTCGTCCATCTAAGGAGAACTTTACCTGTCCTCTTAATCTAGATCAAAAGCCCTTTTGGCAAGAGCAAATCTTGCTTATCACTCAGATGTTGGGATAGGACTCCCTCAACCGACTGCGGGGCAGAGCAATGGGCTCCAGAAGCCTGGCTGGCCGCGGTGGGAGGATGTCCCGCAGCAAAGGATCTCCTGCGGGCTCCTTCTCGGGAGAACGCACGCTAGGGAAGGCAGGGACGAGACAGGTGCCGGCCCCGTTCTTCCTCCGTGCTGCTCGGCGGTGCTCCCCGGGGAACCGCACGTTTAGGGACGCCCCGCGAGAGAGCGCCGCGGGCTCCTCGGCTCGGCTCACGCCGCGGGCTCCTCGGCTCCTCCTCGCCGGCAGGGGGCGTTATGGCGGCCGGCCGCCGCTCTCTCCCCTCTCTCCCTCCCCTGCCTGACGCACTTCTCCTGGCGAATGACGCCACTGCCACGCGCCGCGGAGCCGGGTGCGCTGTGCCTCCCCCGGAAGCGCCGCCGCGCTCCCCAGCCTTCCGCCCCGCTCCGCTCTGCGGCCCGGCCCGGCCCGGCCCGGCCCGGCCCGGCCGCTGCTCTTCACCGCTGCCGCCAGCATGGCGGAGCCGCCGCCTGCGGAGCCAGCGGGCAGGGAGGTGCGGGACCGCCTGAGCCTGTGGGACCGCCGCCCGCAGCCCTCCGCGCCGCTCAGCGACCGCCAGACGGACTCGGTGCTGGAGCTGAAGGCGGCAGCCGAGAACCTACCGGTGCCGCCCGAGGTGAGGTGGCAGCGATGCCCGGTTCGGTGGGAAGGAGGGAAGGAGGGAGAGAGGGCTGGTGGGAGGCACCGCGGTGCCACGTCGCCAGGCGGCCGAGGTTGGGGTCTGACTGCTTAAGGCCTGCGGGGCCGCCGCTCTCCCCCGATTTCTTCACGGGGCTCAGCAGCGTTTTGCTTTCTGGTGGGGCTTCAGGCCGGCGGGACCCCGAGCCCGCCGCGCTGCGCCCACAGCCTCTACCCTCTCCCTCGGGAGGGCTCTTCCCTCAGCTTCGCCCAGGCGCCCCACGCCGCGCAGCTGCCTGCCCGCAATGCCTTCCACGGAGCCAGCGCAGTGACAGGGACAGGCAGGGACCTGGGGGTGCTGGTTGATGGCAGGCTGAACATGAACCTGCAGTGTGCCCAGGCAGCCAGGAGGGCCAATGGCATCCTGGCCTGCATCAGGAAGAGTGTGGCCAGCAGGAGCAGGGAGGTAATTGTGCCCCTGGACACTGCACTGGTTAGGCCACACCTTGAGTCCTGTGTCCAGTTCTGGGCCCCTCAGGTTAGGAAGGAGGTTGAGTTGCTGGAGCGTGTCCAGAGAAGGGCAACAAACTTGGTGAGGGGCTTGGAGCACAGCCCTGTGAGGAGAGACTGAGGGAGCTGGGATTGCTTAGCCTGGAGAAGAGGAGTCTCAGGGGAGACCTTCTTGCTGTCTACAACTACCTGAAGGGAGGTTGTAGCTGGGTGGGGGTTGGCCTCTTCTCCCAGGCATCCAGCACCAGAACAAGAGGACACAGTCTCAAGCTGTGCCAGGGGAGGTTTAGGCTGGATGTTAGGAAGAAGTTCTTCATGGAAGGAGAGATTGCCCATTGGAATGGGTTGCCCAGGGAGGTGGTGGAGTCACCATCACTGGAGGTGTTCAGGAGGAGACTTGATGGGGTGCTTGGTGCCATGGGTTAGTTGATTAGGTGGTGTTGCATGATAGGTTGGACTCGATGATCTTGAAGGTCTATTCCAACCTGGTTAAGTCTATTCTATTCTATTCTATTCTATTCTATTCTATTCTATTCTATTCTATTCTATTCTATTCTATTCTATACTTTCCCCTTAAAATCCATGGAGGCTTCTCTTGCTGTTTCCCTAGTTCATCAGTTTGTCCTCTTGACACTGAGAGCTTTATTCACGGAGCTCTGGTCCTCTGCGATCCCGATCAACACCTAGCTGCTGGCAGCAATGTTTTCTCCAGGTACCATTTACAGGTGGTTCAGCGAGCCACGTAAAGCTAGGAATGATCTTTGAGGTCTCTTCCAACCTCAGTGATATTGTGAATAGTGGTTAAAAGCTTCATAACATACTCTTCCACTCAGTTCATAGTATCATAGTATCAGTCAGGGTTGGAAGGGACCACAAGGATCTAGTTTCAACCCCCCTGCCATGGGCAGGGACACCCCACACTACATCAGCCTGGCCACAGCCTCAGCCAGCCTGGGCTTAAACACCTCTAGGGAAGGGGCCTCGACCACCTCCCTGGACAACCCATTCCAGGGCTTCACCACTCTCATGGGGAAGAACTTCCTCCTCACCTCCAGCCTGAATCTCCCCACCTCCAGTTTCATTCCATTCCCCCTAGTCCTATCACTCCCTGAGATCCTGAGCAGTCCCTCCCCAGCCTTCCTTCAGCCCCCTTCAGATACTGGAAGGCCACAATGAGGTCACCTGGGAGCCTTCTCTTCTGCAGACTGAACAGCCCCAACTCCTTCAGTCTGTCCTCATAGGAGAGATGCTCCAGCCCTCTGCTCATCCTTGTGGCCCTTCTCTGGACACCTTCCAGCACCTCCACATCCCTCTTGTAATAGGGGCTCCAGAACTGGAGGCAGGACTCCAGGTGGGGTCTCACCAGAGCTGAGTAGAGGGGGAGGATCACCTCCCTTGCCCTGCTGGCCACACTTCTCCTGATGCAGCCCAGGATCTGATTGGCTTTCTGGGCTGCAAGTGCACACTGAGAGCTCCTGTTGAGCTTCTTGTCCACCAGCACCCCCAAGTCTCTCTCCTCAGGGCTGCTTTCCAGCCAGTCCCTGCCCAGCCTGGATTTGTGCCTGGAATTGCCTCCACCCAGATGCAGGACCCTGCACTTGCTCTTATTGAAGTTGTTAAACTCTGATAAGGCAATCACTTAGGACTGCTCCCTTGCCTACCAAAGGAAGGGGAATGAGCTGTTTGCATTCCTTAACTGCACTTCTTCTGAGAGGTTTGTGTTTGAACAGGATAGTAGCACAAGATAGAGTGCTACAGAATCAATACAGTTGGCTCCCAGCAAGCATCTGAAAGGCCAAAATAACAAAGGGCAGAAGGCAAACCAATTCCTTCCTCAAATGCACCTGCTTCCTTCAGTGCTTCCTGGTTTCTTTCTTGCCTAAGCAGGGTGCAACCCTACTAAAGCAAATATTGGCAGGCAGCACTGGGTAGGCCACACCTCAAGTCCTGTGTCCAGTTCTGGGCCCCTCAGTTTAGGAAAGATGTTGAGTTGCTGGAAGGTGTCCAGAGAAGGGCAACAAAGCTGGGGAGGGGTTTGGAGCACAGCCCTGTGAGGAGAGGCTGAGGGAGCTGGGGTTGCTTAGCCTGGAGAAGAGGAGGCTCAGGGGAGACCTTCTTGCTCTCTACAACTACCTGAAGGGAGGTTGTAGCCAGGTGAGGGTTGGTCTCCTCTCCCAATCAACCAGCACCAGAACAAAAGGACACAGTCTCAAGCTGTGCCAGGGAAGGTTTAGGCTGGAGGTGAGGAGAAAGTTCTTCCCAGCAAGAGAGATTGGCCATTGGAATGTGCTGCCCAGGGAGGTGGTGGAGTCACCATCCCTGGAGGTGTTTAGGAAGAGACTGGATGGGGTGCTTGGTGCCATGGTTGAGTCAATGACATGGTGTTGGGTGATAGGTTGGACTGAATGATCTCAAAGGTCTTTTCCAACCTGGTTAATTCTGTGCTGCTCCTATCCCATGCTGCTCCTATCCCATGCTGCTCCTATCCCATGCTGCTCCTATCCCATTCTACTCTGTTCTGTAAAGAATAGCTCTGCTGAGGGGGGATTGTCTTCTGCAAAAGCCTTTCTTTTTAGCTTGACTCATTCACTGAAAAGCATTTGAAAGGATATGAACCACTGTTTCCTGATCAGATTATGGCAGTGTTTAAGCCTTGAATTTTGTCTGAATATGTGGCAAAAATCTGACAGTTCCTGTGGGGTTGTGTTGCCTGGTGGCATGCACACAGAATTTAATTTGCTTTTGGTATGTGTTCTGAATTCTTGCTCTGAGATGCTTTTCTAGGCCAGTTTCCTGGGTATAGAACCAGGTAAATAGGAAGGAAAAGTATAGCTCAGCAGTATGTTAGAAAAGAATTAACAGGCGGGAAAAGACCTTCGAGATCATCGTGTCCAACCTCTCACCCAACACCATCTAATCAACTAAACCATGGCACCAAGTGCCTCATCCAGTCTCATCTTAAACACCTCCAGCAATGGTGACTCCACCACCTCCCTGGGCAGCACATTCCAATGGCCAGTCTCTCTTTCTGGGAAGAACTTCTTCACAGTATCACCAAGGTTGGAAGAGACCTCAAAGATCATCGAGTCCAACCTGTCACCACAGACCTCATGACTAGACCATGGCACCAAGTGCCACATCCAATCCAATCTTGAACACCTCCAGGGATGGTGACTCCACCACCTCCCTGGGCAGCACATTCCAATGGGCAGTCACTCTTTCTATGAAGAACTTCTTCCTAACATCCAGCCTAAACCTTCCCTGGTGCAGCTTGGGACTGTGTCCTCTTCTTCTGGTTCTGCTTGCCTGGGAGAAGAGACCAACCCCCACCTGGCTACAACCTCCCTTGAGGGAGTTGTAGACAGCAAGAAGATCTCCCCTGAGCCTCCTCTTCTCCAGGCTAAGCAACCCCAGCTCCCCAGCGTCTCCTCACAGGGCTGTGCTCAAGGCCTCTCCCCAGCTTCGTTGCCCTTCTCTGGACACATTCAAGTCTCTCAATGTCCTTCTTAAACTGAGGGGCCCAGAACTGGACACAGGACTCAAGGTGTGGCCTAACCAGTGCTGAGTCCAGGGACAGAATGACCTCCCTGCTCCTGCTGGACACTCTATTCCTGATGGAGGCCAGGATGCCCTTGGTCTTCTTGGCCACCTGGGCACACTGCAGGCTCATGTTCAGCCTACTATCAACCAGTACCCCCAGGTCCCTCTCTGTTTGGGAGCTCTCCAGCCACTCTGACCCCAGCCTATAGATCTTCATGGGGTTGTTGTGGCCAATGTACAGAACCTGGCACTTAGTTGTGTTAGGTCTGCTACCCTTGGACCTTGCCTGGATATGCAGTTTCTGTTCTTACACAAATGGTGTACTTCCATAGAATACTGTGTAATATTTTTGTTACAGCAAAATGTGAGCAGTTTTAGGTCTTTCTGAGTGCATAAATCTGCTGGCTGTTGGTGCATTGTTGTAGAGGTAAAATGCCTGTTGCATTTGTTTCTTCAGGAGTAGATGCATGTAATTTTCTCAGGTTGATGCCTTGCACTGTGGCACTGTAATTAAGCCCAAAGTACTGTTTCTTGGTGAATTTTCTGACTGAACTTTGTGGGATTCTGTGAGCAGCTCCCAATTGAGGATCTGTGCAGCCTCACATCCCAGTCGCTCTCCGCGACGCTGCCAGCGGCGGTGCCAGACTCCACAGAGGACGTCCTCCTGAAAGGCTTTTCCATACTGGGGATGGAGGGTGAAAGAATTGAAACAGCACAGCAGGTAAGTGGGGCTGAGTAACGCCTGAGATGTAAAAATCTGCTCCAGAGTATTCCCTGAGTTCCTGTGGCTCTTGCCTTCTTAAACCCCACAAGGGGTTAAGAAAGCCTTTTGGTTTAAGAAACCCTTTTGGTGGGTTTCTCAAATTTGGGGGGAAGATAGAATAGAATGGAATAGAGTTGAATAGGATAGGATAGAACAGCATAGAATAGAATAGAGTTGAATAGGATAGGATAGGATAGGATAGAGTTGAATAGGATAGGATAGGATAGGATAGGATAGAGTTGAATAGGATAGGATAGGATAGGATAGAGTTGGATAGGATAGGAGGATAGAGTTGGATAGGATAGGAGGATAGAGTTGGATAGGATAGGATAGAGTTGGATAGGATAGGATAGGATAGAGTTGGATAGGATAGGATAGAGTTGGATAGGATAGGATAGAGTTGGATAGGATAGGATAGAGTTGGATAGGATAGAGTTGGATAGGATAGAGTTGGATAGGATAGGATAGAGTTGAGTAGGATAGGATAGAGTTGAATAGGATAGGATAGAGTTGAGGATAGGATAGGATAGAGTTGAATAGGATAGGATAGGATAGAGTTGAATAGGATAGGATAGAGTTGGATGGGATGGGATAGGATAGAGTTGGATGGGATAGGATAGAGTTGGATGGGATAGGATAGGATAGAGTTGGATGGGATAGGATAGGATAGAGTTGGATGGGATAGGATAGAGTTGAGTAGGATGGGATAGGATAGAGTTGAGTAGGATGGGATAGGATAGAGTTGAGTAGGATGGGATGGAGTAGGATGGGATGGAATGGGATGGGATGGAATGGAGTTGAATGGGATGGGATGGAATAGGATGGGATGGAATGGGATGGGATGGAATGGGATGGGATGGAATGGGATGGAATGGGATGGGATGGAGTTGAATAGGATAGGAGGGAATAGGATAGGATAGAGTTGGATAGGATAGGATGGGATGGAATAGGACGGGATGGAATAGGACAGGATGGGATAGAATAGACTAGGATGGAATAGAATAGACTAGGATAGGTTGAATAGAATAGGATAGAAAAGACCTCAGAGATCATCAAGTCCAACCTATCACCCAACACCATCTAATCAACTAAACCATGGCATGAGGCACTCCATCCAGTCTCTTCCTAAATACCTCCAGTGATGGTGACTCCACCACCTCCCTGGACAGCACATTCCACTGGGCAATAGTTAAAGTCTTTGCCCTTAATTGGCAGATACTTCTCACATGTTGAGTAGAGTCTTATGGTAGACTGAGGCACCTTCACTAAGTTGGTGTTGCTCATCACACACTAAAGCATTGTGCCTCATCCCCCTCTTTTCTAATGTGGCAGCCTGGTTTTTGTAGAGCTAAAACCAGATGAAGTTGAAGCTTCAGCAAGGCCTTTGACACTGTACCCCACAGCAAACTCCTGGCTAAGCTGTCAGCCCATGGCTTGGACAGCAGCACTCTGAGCTGGGTTAGGAACTGGCTGGAGGCTGAGCCCAGAGAGTGGTGGTGAATGGTACCACATCCAGCTGGCGGCCAGGCACCAGTGGTGTGCCCCAGGGATCAGTGCTGGGCCCTGTGCTCTTTAACATCTTTATTGATGATCTGGGTGAGGGCATTGAGTCCATCATCAGTAAGTTTGCTGACGACACCAAGCTGGGAGCAGGAGTTAATCTGCTGGAGGTTAGAGAGGCTCTGCAGAGGGACCTGGACAGGCTGGACAGATGGGCAGAGTCCAAGGGCAGGAGACTGAACACATCCCAGTGCCAGATTCTGCACATTGGCCACAACAACCCCATGCAGTGCTACAGGCTGAGGTCAGAGTGGCTGGAGAGCAGCCAGGTCGAGAGGGACCTGGGGGTGCTGGTTGATGGTAGGCTGAACATGAGCCTGCAGTGTGCCCAGGCAGCCAGGAGAGCAAGGCTCTCACAAACCCTCCCCACCCAGTTTTCAGGATGGATGTAACCCATCACACATAGCTCTGGTTATTTTTGTTACATTGATTGTATGTGATATCTGTCTTGTTCACACTGTAAAATCTCTTGTAGTTCTTCTCCTGGTTTGCTCAGGTGCAAACACAGATGGATCAAGATGAAGGTGCCAAGTACAGGTAGGTGTTCTTTCTCAGTTTTTTCCACTGTAAGCATTTTGACCCTTGCAGGACTTTGTCTTGTCCACAGAACAGAGTAGAATTAACCAGGTTGGAAAAGACCTTTGAGATCATTGTATCCAACCTATCACACAACACCATCTAATCAACTAAACCATGCAACCAAGCTCCCCATCCAGTCTCTCCTTAAACACCTCCAGTGATGGTGACTCCACCACCTCCCTGGGCGGCACATTCCAATGGCCAATCTCTCTTTCTGGGAAGAATTTCTTCCTCACCTCCAGCCTAAACCTCCCCTGGTGCAGCTTGAGACTGTGTCCTCTTGTTCTGGTGCTGGTTGCCTGGAAGAAGAGACCAACCCCCACCTGGCTACAACCTCCCTTCAGGGAGTTGTAGACAGCAAGAAGGTCTCCCCTGAGCCTCCTCCTCTCCAGGCTAAGCAACGCCAGCTCCCTCAGCCTCTCCTCACAGGGCTGTGCTCCAAACCCCTCCCCAGCTTTGTTGCCTTTCTCTGGACACCTTCCAGCAACTCAACATCTTTCCTAAACTGAGGAGCCCAGAACTGGACACAGGACTCGAGGTGTGGCCTAACCAGTGCTGAGTCCAGGGGTACAATGATTTCCCAAATGTCAACTGCTTTAGCCTAGTGGAAGTAATTTCTAAGTGGGAACTGAAAACAGTGCAGAAGAAGATACCCCCCAGGTAAACAGCCCTGCTAGAAGCAAGGGAGGTAGAATTTGACTGCTTGTGGCAGGCACTCTGTTCTGTGCATAGAGACAGTATCTGAGTGCTCTAGGCTTGCTGTGGTGTGTGCTGCTGCTTTCTGGGTAGGAGTGTCAGGGAAGTGGAGTTACTGCAGTGGCTTCTCCAAACCCTATAGCTCTGTTATTTCTGTGGGTCACAAAAGATCTGCTAATTGTGCACTCTTGCTTGATGCAAGTGAGAATAGAATAGAATAGAATAGACCAGACCAGTCCAGGTTGGAAGAGACCTTCAAGATCATCGTGTCCAACCTAACATCCAACACCACCTAATTGACTAAACCATGCAGCCAAGCACCCTATCAAGTCT